>ML821251.1:0-10282 GCA_009831015.1 Picea engelmannii
GGATTTTCTGTCTCATTACTTTCAGGGAATTCAATTTCAAGATGTTTGTGTTTTTCACAATTAAAACAAAAAATCATACTTATGTTGATTATTTACTCTTCTTCTTCTAAATTTGTTTGACATGATGAACATCTTTCTTCATGTTATGTACCTGCATATTATTTTCCATTCTCTGAATCTGTGATAGGTGAAGAATAGATATCATGTAACTTATCTCAAAGTTATTTAGCTGATGAACATTTACTCACTTTGTCCTTAGCTAAATCATATAGTCCTTCCAAAATGAAATCCATTGCAATTTTGTTATTCTTATTCAATTCATTCTTGGTTGTAGTCTTTGATTTATTTGTAGCATTGTATCCTGTCACAACTAAATACCAAATATCATATCCAAGTTCCTCTAAAAAGGTTTTTGTCCTTATTCTCCACATCTCATACTCTATATCGTACTGAACAACCTGTCACATCAAACTCAACAACCAAATTAGATCAATCACCAAGAAAAATCTCAACCATATCTACATTGTCACCAAGATGTGCATCACCCAAGACTACTCACAAACATCAACAAGATGTGCTTCTAAAAGTATACCAAGTCATGTATGCCACATCATTCATAAACTATGTGCCAACAATATTTCTAGCAAGTACCTCTAGCAATGTACCAAACATGTGCCAATCATGTGTCACCAACACTATTAGCATGTGCTTCTAACAATGCACCTAACATATACCAATCATGTGTCACCAATACTACCAACTAGTTCCTCTAATAATGCACTATGCATGTACCAATCATGTGTCAATCAACAAGACAAACTATGACTCATCAAGATATATCAACATCACCATACCATACATCAACTATATGTCTCAACATGTACCCAACATGTACATCAACCAAATATTAAATACATACACCAAGATGTCCAACAATTAGTCCTCCAACAATACATCACACTACCATAAGCCAAATACCATAATTCCTTACACAAGATCATGTGCCAATAATCTGTAGTCAACCTGTACCAATAACCTATACCAACATATACCAACAAAATGTACCAAGAATCCCCTCAATAGATCATATCTAATAACATATATCTCATACTCAATATCAAAATAATATCACTTAAACCATGTGCATCCATATCTCTCTAGTCATGTGCCATACATGTGCATACATGTAACAACCCCTATGTTACATCATATAAGTAATTGAGAAACGGTGTGAGATTTTTTTTTTTTTTGAACATTAGTAAAACATCATTAAAACAAGTGAAACATGATATTAACATACTTCATCAATACACATTCTATTTCATTCATCTCATTGCAGAACAAGATTTAGATATAACTTCAATATATTAAGGATCTTCCATATCACATAACATCACATACAACAAGAGTACAGCATCACGATTATTCAAGATCAACCACCACATCATTGCTACAAACATAATAAATCATCATACAAGGCAATCAAGAATATCTACCCATACAATCTACATGTAAGGTTAGGACCTCCAAGACACATAATCAACGCTCAAGTCTGGTATTCATCCAATTGATTTTGACCACTTAAGGTCTTAAGAATAGCGAATGTTCTGAGGAACAAGGAAGCATCTAATTCCCTTATCCAAACTCGAATCTAGACTCAGAATTAATATCAGTAAAGTACTAAATCACAACACAATTTAATCATTAAATTCCCAAATACTAGTCAAGTTTTCCTTCCCTTAAAAGTTATAAAAACCATAACTAACCATCATCTAGATAATATGCCATATCCTTATGAAATTCATCAAATAATTGCAAGTCACCATTAAACAGATATCTCTCTTTTCCCAAGGAAATACAAGCATCAGTCTTTAATTAAAAATGAACAACCCTCCAATGCAAAAATCAAGTAATCAGACATTACGAGTTAACATAATAGATATATGTATAATTTGAAAGAGAAAAGAAGAGAAGAGAGAAAATCTCAACCACCAAGAGGAGACTGTAAACTTTATGTGTACTTTTTCAATCAAAAGATACTGTGATAAGTAAATTTTGTGTCTATGTGTTTGTCTATTTCTGAAAATGAGAAACAAATTTTGTTTCAGATCCAAAATTTCTCTTCTGGGAGTCACAAAACAAGGTTTGCCTAGTGCCAAAGCAAGAGGTGTGCAGAAGGACCCTTTTGAAGTGAAAATCTTAGGAGAAACAACGCAAGATGAGCACAGAGACCAATCAAGGTACACACGTGCCTTAACTTCTAGAGAACGAAGCTCAGGAGTGATAGTGAAACTACACAAAGTAAGTGCATTAAGTATGCAGGAGACCTCTTAAATTCTAGAGCTCAGGAAGAAAACACACCATGTGTGCTATAGATCAATTCGTCTAAGTGACGAATCTCAATGAGGGATAGTGAGGGTAAGTATTCATGAGGATAATTTATTTATTTTAGGAATGAGTGGATGAGATATAATTGGGAGGATTCGAAATCCCATAACCGTTAGATAGGATAGGAGATGTGCACTCAATAAACTTTATGACATTCAGACTTCATTACTTCAGCGGATTAGAGTTGTTGTATTAAGTGAGCCCCAAAGCCCCAAGTCTCGAAGTGAATCTACACCATAGATCGGTGGTCGAATACTAGCCATTGGATCCATAAGAGTTCAGAGATTCAGTAAGTTTGGGTCCTAACTGTCTAAGATCTTAAAAACCCCAAAAATCTAAAGTCCCGTAGTGAAGTACAGTCTTAGATCTGGCGATCGATCACGGACCATTATATCTATGAGCCTTTGTTCTTCAGAGGTTTGGTACTCCAACAGAATTAGAGTCATGAAGTTAAACATTAAGGAACTCCCATAGTTCCAAAGTCTGGAGTAAATACTTACCATTAATGTTGGGTACACATGTCTGTAGATTCTGAGTATTCGGAATTCGACCATTTGGGAGGTCATGGGTGAAAGTTGTTTTGGTGAAAAAAGTCTCGAACTACCAAACCCCAGAATTAATCATGTTTGTTGTTGACAGTTAATCAAGGACTGTCATATATGTGGGTTCGGCCTTCGCTATTTCGAAGGAAACATGAGTTGTAGCTGCAAAAACTTCTGAAGCCCAGAGCCCCGGAGATTCTTCTAGCCGTATATCTGAGTAAGGTGTGGGAACCATTAATCTCTAAGTTATTCATAATTCGGTACTTCGGAAAAACAAAGTCGTTATTGCAAAAAGGTGAGAAACTCATGAAGTTACGAACTTCAGAGTGAATGTAAATTGTTGATCTAATGAGGAGTGTAATCTGTCAGATCTCTGATCCCTTCGGAGGTTCGACAATCTGATTGAAACAGTCTAAGGTTATGAAAGCGGAGAGAAACCCAGAAGCTCGAAGTTCTGGAGTGGATCTCCACCATAGATTCTCGTGTGAGGAGAATCTTCACTGATCGTTCGATTAAGTTCTTAAAAGTTGACAAGGAAAGTGGAAGGATTAGGGTTAACCTACAACTATCATTCGACTTCGCTTTACGACCGAGTTAGGTCGGTAATCACTCCAGGTGAAACAGAGTGTTGAAATTGAAAAACCTATGGAGCTCTGAATAATGCCCTTTTGGCCAACGCTAGGTTATATTCCATGGTTACATGCATAACTTGACAATGAAAAAGGGATAACACCCAGGATTACAAGTAAGTAAAAAAACTCCCAAAAACCTTCGTACGGGCATCCCACGATTCCAAAAAAATTGGATTTACATAACAAAAATTACAAAGGCTCCATGTTACTAATATCTTCTAATTAACCAAGATTCAACAGAGATAACAATAAATTCAAATCTAGAATGTCTTTCAACAGAGAACCTATCATTAGAATTGATTTAGATTTTAAGTGAATTTCAACAGAGAAACTCGTGAAATAATTTTGGAACTAACTCCATGGTTTACCAACGAACAAATCATTGTTGAATTTAAGAAATAATCTCAACTAAAATCTCTGATCATTCAATATTCAATAGATAAAATTCAATTTTAGAACATGTAACATTCACAATATAAATTCAAATTTCACAATGAGGGTCAAGCCTCCCCATATTAGAGAGAAGAAAGCATCGAGAATTACAACAAAATTTAAAACACAAACACCTTAATTATTATCCGCTTGGAATCAATTGTAATTTAAAAATATAAACTCTAATCTAGTATTCATTGACAACAATTGTAACAAATGGCATTCATAATTTCCAATGATTCTACAGTGACCCTATCAGTCCAGCATACTACTACACTAGTAATATGATTAAATTCAGAATATAAAAATGCCAAGCCCAATGAATGTTGCATATTCAAGATGTCCTTCAAAGTCTTACACTCCTTCCTTTCCTTCACTTGTTAATCATAGAGACTTCATCGGTACCTCCCAACCAATGCTAGGGGTACTCGTCCTCCCCCTTATCCCCTTGAGCCGCAAAGGGGCCACACACAAGAAACCAACAATAATGTCTCTAAGACTTGCCTTGCAAGGAATAGCTTCCACTCTTTTTACAAGTTTGGCATCCCAACTCTCACAAGTAAAACACAGTCCAATAAAAATTTGGCAGCATAACAATGCCTAGAAATTCAGATCCCTTTCCCTTCTACCTTATTTGTTTTTATAGGAATTTCTTCACTGACACATGTCCTCGTGCACAAATAACCAACTTTTTAGTTAATTTAATTTGGATTATTCACTCACACACTTGTCAAATTCTCCCCAAGTTACACAAGTATTTACAAATTTTGTTTTATTTAAAAAGTTCAAATTCCTCCACATTCCTCAATGTGTTCCTAATTTCACTCATAGGTGTCCCTTTGTTCCCTTCATCCCCATTTAAGGAGTGTCTCCTAACTATATCTTAGTTAGAGTTTAACTAGAAGTCTTCTTCTAGTTAGACTAGTGTCAGTTGGCTCAAGATTCCATTCTATATACACCCAACCTCTCAACTTATTATTTATTTCTAAATAAAATCCCTTTTTATTAATTTCATGCACACATGTGCATTTTATCAAATCTTTAGATTTTACTTACTTATTTTTCCTAGAAAATTATTTATCTCAAATCTTTAACCCATGTCATAATTCATTTAGTCCTTTGTTTAAATTTAGACCTAGACTTAGTCTTAGGCTTAGGCTTAGACTTTTGTTAGGATTTATAATTAATAATTTATTATTTAAATAATTAGTTAATCCAACAAGGTCTAATTATTTCAATGTTTTCTAGACCACCTAGATTTATTGACTCAGGTTTAATTATGCAACATGCCCTTCAAGACGCACCTTCGTGCTCCAAGGGTGCCACTCACCTTAGACTAGTTTTGGAAGTTTCCTGACCCTTGAAGTCAACACTCCACTTGGTCAACCTTGTGAGAGATTAATGGTTTCTAAGGAATAAGGACCTCGCCTTATTGTGTGCTCCTTATAAATCTCCGTGCACGACTATCTCAGTTTGCCCTCATGACATTGTGGACCTTTTGAACTAGGTAATCATTAACCTATCATTCAGACCATGGTGGGAGTGTCAGTAGGGTGTGACAGTGAGGTTGTCACACCTCTCCCTCAAATTTATGGTTTATGTGCATGGCCCCTCTACTCCTTATGTGAGTTGGATTAGCAAGCATCATCATGCCTGGATCCACTGACAAAAACATTGTCAATAATTCCATATACATAAATTCATACTAAAATCAATCATACAACATATGTGCATGAAATGAAATACTCAATAAATACAATCCACTCCCTGAATCAATATGGAGTCCAAGGGAATCCATCAATTCCATCAACATCCTTAACTTGTCATGTGTCCTGCACACTCAGGAAAACTCGTCAAAAGAATATGTCAATATATATACATCAATATAATCAATAAGCCATAACACCTCAACATCATCATATATAACCCATAATCTGAATGAAATCACAAATTACCATACCCGGATCACTTGCAAGCAAGTGTCCTCAAATAATAAGTCAATAATAGTATGTTCAGTAGAGAGGGATGTTACATACACCCCCTCTTGTTTTAAAATTTGTCCTGAAGTTTGTAAATTTTATATAAAAGCAAGTAAATAAATTTATCTGGCATAGATCTATATGTATAATATATCAAACAAGTAAGGAAATTGTTCACACATCTCAAATGCGTCCTCCCATGTGTCCGAGTGTGGACTATAATTGTCCCACTAGACCTTGACTTGATTGACCGTTCGACATCATATTTGTCGAATGTGATGGTCTATAATGTGGATTGGCTCTACCATGAGAGAACCCTCATCCGACACCTACAAGTAACTCATTTCAATAACATGTGAAGGATCACTAATATAATGTCTCAAAAAAGATACATGAAATACATCATGCATATGCCTCAAAGAATCAGGCAAGGCTAGTCGATAAGCCGCGGGTCCTTTCTTTTCCACGACTTCGAAGGGTCCCACAAACCTAGGAGAGTCTTTAACACCCTTTCCAAACTTGATCGAACTCTTGTGCGGTTTTACCCGCAAGAAAACTCTGTCTCCAACTTCATAACTATGTTCAACACAATGCACATTAGCATAAATATTTTGTCGATATTGCACTTCTTTAATCCTCTTTCTTATCGATTACATCTATTCTTCCATTTCTTGAATCACTTTTGGTCCTACCAAAACCTTGTCCTCGAGTCGATCCCAACTCAACAGTGTCTAACACGGTCACCCGTAAAGAAACTCAAACGGGGCTATATTAATCGTACTTTGATAGTTGTTTTTGTAAGAAAACTCTACTAGTGGAAAGAATTATTCCCAACGTTTATGTTGGTCCATCACACACATATGTAGCATATCTTCCAAAATCTAGTTCATTCTCTCTGTTTTCTCGTCTGTCTTTGGGTGATAAGTTATGCTAAATTTTAGTTGTGTTCCCAAAGCCTCTTGGAAACTGGTCCAAAACCGTCATGTAAACACCGATCCCTGATCGGATATGATTCTTCTTGGCACACCATGTAATCTCACAATATCATTGACAAATACTCTAGTTATGTCTAGTGTCTGATATGTCGTACGCACTGGAATAAGGTGTGCACTCTTTGTCATATTTTCAAATACCACAAAAATTCAATCGTGCCTCCTTGCCGTCAATGGAAATCCAACAATAAATTCCATCTAAATGACATCCCATTTTGATTCTGGAATAACACGTGGCTGTAATAATTTTGTTGGATGTCTATGTTCAACCTTCACTTTCTGACATTCTAGACATCTCGCCATGTAACTAACTATGTCTACCTTCATTCCCTTCCAAAATAATAAAGGCTTAAGGTTTGCCTTCATCTTCATGACTCCCAGATGATCCATGTATATTTCTCTATGAGCTTCACTCAAGATCAAACCTCTTAATACATCGCTAGGCGGTATGTAAATTCTTTCGTTAAATCTCAACAACCCATCGTTGTCTAGTGAATAACCTTCATACTTCAGTACCATCATGGTATCTTGTCCAATATTATTCTTAACTTCTTTATACCAGTCATCATCGATTTGTAAAGTTAGAATATTTTCTCGAAGATTCATCTTAAGAGGTAATACTAAAAATGTGTGTGGTCTCCGACTCAACACGTCTTCCACTCAATTCACAATGCCTTTAATGTAAGTAATTTCATAATCGTATTCTCTAAGCAATTCTGACCAACGCCTTTGTCACATGTTCAAGTCACTCTGTGTAAAAATATGTTGCAATCCACAATGTTTAGTTCGAATTTCCGTCCAATCAGATAATGTCTCCAAACTCTCAAGTCATATGCACTTGCTAATAATTCCAAGTCATGCATTGCGTAATTCTCTTCATTCTTTCGCAATTTCCTCGAAATGTAAGAGATCACTCGATCGGCTTGCATCAAACTCCGCCTAAACCTTCCTTGGATGCATCTGTGCATAACAAGAATTCCTTGTCCATGTCGGGGACTTTTAGTATCGATGTTTTTTTCAAAAACTCCTTGAGCTTTTGAAATGATTTTGCGCATTTCTCAGTCCATACAAACTTCTTGTTCTTCTTTTGTAATTACATGATCAGATTTTCTATCTTCGAAAATCCTTCGAAAAATCGTCGGTAATATCCTGATAAACCCATAAAACTACGTACTTCTTATACATTTGTCGGTGTTGGCCATTCCATAAATTCAAGGATGATTTTAAGGATGGAAATTTATATTAAAATGTAGAAACATGGGCTAATCTTACTAGTCCTTAATATGCAAAATGTAAAATGTTTGGCGATAGTTTTGTAAAAATATTCAAATTTTTAAGGATTTTATATACTTTCTATAAAATTTTGGCGATTTTTAAGGTTAAATAATTTTATTCTATGTAATTTGGGCGAATCATTTTCAGAAAAAATGGAAATTGGCGAATCATTTTTTGGGAAAAACCATGGAAAATTAGCCCATTTGTGAAATTTAGCCCCTAAAATCATCTATGTCCATAATAGCCTCTACTTTCGCTAGATCCAAAGCGATACCTTCACCAGATATGACATGTCCCAAGTAATGAATCTTCGATTGGTAAAAGAACATTTTGATAGTTTCCCGTACAATTTTTGTTCCCGTAGACACTGTAGGACCAATCTTAAATGTTCTTCATGTTCTTCTTTCATCAGAGAATAAATCAATATTTCATCAATAAATGATTGAAAAAACTTGTCCAAGTATTTGTGGAACACCCCATTCATCAAACACATGAATACCCCTGGGGCATTCGTCAATACGAACGGTAAAAATGTAAACTCATAGTGTCCAAATCTCGTCTTAAAATCGGTCTTAAGGATATCCTCTTCTTTAATCCATAATTGGTGATATCTTGATCTCAATTCAATCTTCGAAAATACTGTCACCCCTTTCATCTAATCAAACAAATCATCTATTATTGTCAATGGATATTGGTTCTTGATCGTTTCTTTGTTCAATTGGCGATAGTCAATACAAAGTCTCCACGATCCATCCTTCTTTCTCACGAAAATAATTGGTGCACCCTAAGGTGACACACTTGGACGTATAAGTCCCAAGTCCAAAAATTCCTTCAATTACATTTTCAACTCTTGCAATTTAGGCATTGACATTCGATATGGCATTCTTGATATCGGTTCAGTTCTAGGTTTCAAGTCTATTGTAAACTCCAACTCTCTTTAGGTTTCAAGTCTATTGTAAACTCCAACTCTCTTTCGGGCGGTAAACCTGGTAACTCTTTTGAAAACATGTATGCAAACTCTTGCACTAGAGGAAGGTTTTCTAGTCCTTTCACCTTGCCCTTTTCATTTAGCGCTAAGATTGCATATAACTTGCATCCCTTGCGCATACTCTTTTGTAATTGTAGGGAAGAAATAAACCTCAAGGACACTCCCTAGTTTCTTCCTACAATCACTCTACTTTGTCCCAAATCATCTGTCAAACTTAACTGTTTCGTCTTACAGTTGAGTATCGCATCATGCGATTCCAACCAATCCATACCAATCACTATGTCATAAGATCCTAGGATTGAGACATAAAGATCTACCTTCATTACAAAGTCTCCCAAGTTAATGCTACAGTCCTTAACCTTTCCTCCAACCTTCTATTTGTCACCTGATGTCATTTATATGTATCTAAACTCGTCCTGCTCGACTGCCTTTACCTTAATTCTCTATGCACTGCACTAGAGATAAATATCTATGTAGCACATGTATCTATCAATATATTGAAATTTTGGTTGGCGATTGTACATGAAATCTCTAGCACAGTCGACTGGTGCTCAGCTTGGCGATTGTTTATTGTTGCATGTATCATGTGGGCCTTGCCCAAATCTCCAACTATAGTGGGTCCTGATGATCCGACCTCTCTAGCCTTCTCAATTGAATAGTCTCGTTGATAATGTGTCTCACCACATGTCCAACATCTAGTCTTCAATCCAGTGCTCCTGATCCTTGAAGTAGAAGTTTCTAAATAGGCCTAAACTATTGTTGCTGTGGACAATGGTGTTGTTGTTGTGGTCCTCTTTAAGTAGTCCTCTGTTGAGGAGTTTATCGTCGTGGTTTTGTGAACATAGGTCCTTTGGGTGTATCTCTATGCCATGAAGCATGTCTGGTTGGTGTCTGGTGTTGTTGCGCTCCCGGTGTCACCTGTACATCCTATCTAGAAGGATTCATTCCTTGACCCCCATTGTTTAACTCTTCCTCAGCTATGAGGACCTTCTGAACTACATTGTGCAATGACTAAGGCATTAGGATCTGTACCTTTGCACGAATGTTGAAGTTA
>ML821251.1:24605-38577 GCA_009831015.1 Picea engelmannii
TTTTTAGTCCCACGTGCATTTTGGTTAGTGAATAATTAGTGTTTATAATGTAAATTCCTTCCATATCATTCATGTGAATTAAAGGATCTTATGGGGGTCTTAGTGTATCTCTCGTGCTTTAGAAAAATTCGCGACTTATTAAAATTTTGGTCACCCATTCATTGCCCAACCATCACCTAATCACTGCCCAATCAACCTGTAAATTCCCAACACATCACACAATCACCATAGAGTCACCGTCATGCCACTATCCAATCATCTATGTACATCCATGTGTCACATGTGGGTAGGCCCACGTCACTTACACGTGGCATCAAGGGATGGGTCCACCCCACTTCCATGTACCCACTTATAAGAGGTCTTGATTTTCATATGTCATTGGGAGGTGTGCCCAAAAATAAAGGGAAATAACTTAGGATAAGAATGGTTATTGAGAAATAATAAATAATATTAAAATAAATGAAGTGTCTATAGGGTTACATGAAATTGGATGTAGGTAAGGAAAATAATTATAAAAAAGACTAAGTATTAAGAAGTGGATCGAGAGGATTGAGATGGAGGGGTAAGGGAAGGATGACGCAGTAAGAGGATCGGGGATGAGGTAAGACTTAGTAAAAAGGGAGTTGTGAAAATAGCACTTAGTAAAAAGGAATTTTTGAAAATATCTAAGTGTTGAGAATTTGTGGTATCATGCACAAGAAGGATGTCAAACGAGTGGGAGAGCGGGATCGAGGTATAGTATATGGAAGAATCATAAAAATCATCGTAGACCCACGGACCTGCAATAAGTCATAAAAATTTCATGGACCCGTCGTAAGTCATAGGATTAAGTGTTGGGGAGGGAATAGTCATAGAAATTTGGCAGACCCACGGTAACTCATAATAAATTTGAGTTGCGTGAAATATGGAAAAAGAAATATGAAAAGAGTTGCGTGAAATATGGAAAATGAAAAAAGAAAAAGAAAAATAGAAAATGGGAAACATGAAAGAAAAGAAAATGGAAATGAAAAATGAAATAATGGAAATGAAATGGAAAATGAACATAAAGATAGGTAAGTATAGAGTATGGAATAGTTTAAGTATGGAGAGTAGAGTAAGGAATGAAAAAGAGAAAATTACCAAGTATGAGAGAAAAATGGTTTAGTATCGAGAGGGGAGTAAGTAATGAAAGAGAGAAAATGACTAAGTATGAGATGAGGAGAAGTGAAAGGATAAGAGAAGAAGTAGAAAAATGGTTAAGTATGGAGAGGGGAGTAAGGGATGAAAGAGAGAAAATGACTAAGCATGGAATAGAAGAAGAGGGGAAGAGGGGCACAATACTTAGGAGAAATATTCAAAGCTCTTCTTGCAATCTCTTTGTCGAGCGGTTGGACGAAACTATGATTATCTCGGGCATACAGACTCAGATTTTGATTCCATAAAATGCATAACAAAGATGAAACTGAGGGCTACACCATGAGTTGATGAGCATACACAAATTCATCTTTCTTATATCATTTTGTTTTATTCCAAAGAGAAAAAAATCAAGGTGATCAAAATTTGTGATCAATAGTCTTCGAGACACCAAAGGTTTTACCCTCTTCTCGGGGAGAGAATGACCATGGAATTCCCCTGATTTCAAGAATTTAACCACCAAATGCATGTCCTTATCACCACCCTTTTGCACAAAATATTAAAATAGAAAATATCATTCACGAGTTGTTGGAGGCAGGGGTCATACGTCTCAATACAAGCCCTTACTCATCACCAGTAGTCATAGTATTAAAGAAGGAATGCACTTGGTGTATGTGTCAAGATTTTTGGGCTCTTAATAAGTTGAAAATCAAGGAAAATTCTCCCATCCTTGTTATTGATGATCTCCTTGATGAACTTCATAGATAAAGGCTTTTCATTAAGCTTGATCTATGTTCAGGATACCACCAAATCAAGATGAAAGAGGCAGGCATTCCAAAGATATCATTCAAAACATATGAAGGTCATTATGAGTTTATATTGATGCCTTTAAACCTTTGTAATGCTCCATCCACTTTCCAAAGTCTCATGAACAATATTTTCAAACCCTTCCTACACAATTTTGTGCTAGTATTCTTCGATGATATCTTAAACTATAGTAAAACATGGGAATCACACATAGAGCATGTTGATAAGGCCTTAAAACTCATGAGAAATGACCAAATATTTGTGAAGCGCTCCAAATGTGCTTTTGGGGCTCATCAGATTGAATATTTGGGTCACATTATAAGTTAGGAGGGAGTACAAGTTGATCCCAAAAAAGTGGCAGCTATGCAATATTGGCCCTATCCCAAACCACTAAACAGCTTGAAGGGATTCTTAGGACTTATAGGCTAATAGAGGAAATTTGTGAAATATTTGGGTAAAATTGAAACTAACCTAACTTCACTCCTTAAAAAGAATTCCTTTGTTTGGAGTGAGGTAGCAACATAGGCCTTCATTACTTTAAAGGATTCCATGTGCACTACTCCAGTATTAACAGTACCTAACTTTAATAAGACCTTTGTCTTGGAATGTGATACTTTAGGGAGAGGTCTCAGAGAAGTATTAATGCTAGAAGGATGCCCCTTGGAATTCACCAAAAAACAATTGTGTGACTACAATTTAGGAAAACCCACATATGAGAAGGAAATGATGGTTATTCTTTATGCAGTGGAGACTTGGTACCCATATCTCCTAGGGAGGCATTTTCAAATCAATATCATCCATCATAGTCTAAAGTAATTTCTTGAACAATGGTTGTCTTCACCAAAGAAACATAAATGGTTCACCAAGATGTTGGTTTATAATTATGAGATCATATATAAAAAGGGTAAAGAGAATTATGTGGTTGATTATTTATCCAGACAATTTGAGGAGGATGGGTCACTATTTGCCTTATCATTACCAAGTCCAAGATGGCTCGAGGAGGCTTGCAAGGAATGGCTAGAAAATGGTACTTTAAGGAAACTCACCCAATGTCTTTAGGTAGATACCAACCCACCTAAAGGTTATACATGGAAACTAGATACATTGGAGTATAAAAGACACATTGTTCTAGCAAGAGCTACATTCATTATTGATAGTTGATCAATCTAGATTTCATAAAACCTATGAAAAGAATAAGCATTCATTCTTTTGGTACGGAATGAAATCATATATCCAAGACTTTGTAGCATCTTGTGACATTTTTCAAAGAAACAAAGGAGAGACAATGAATATACCAAGGGCATTGCAATCATTACCAATCCCAACGCATATTTGGATAGACATTTCAATGAATTTTATTGCGAGACTCCCAAAAGAAGGAAAAAAATCAGTCATCATGGTGGTTGTTGATAATATTTCAAAATCTATGCATTTGTGTGCCCTAGCTCATCCTTTCACTCCTTCCTCAATGGCATAGGTCTTCATGGATCATATCTTTAAGCTACATGGTATTCCCACTTCCATTTTCTTGGATCGTGACCCCACATTCACCAACAAATTTTGGTAGAAACTATTTAAACTTCAATATATACAATTAAATACGATCGTTTCACAACATCCTCAAATTGATGGTCAAACAGAAGTCGTCAACAAGTTCCTAGAAACCTACTTGAGATTTTTTTATTCTGAAAATCCACGCCAATGGGCACAGTGGCTTCCCATTGTTGAATGGTGGTACAACACCATTTATCATGGAGATACCAAAATGGCACCATATGAAGTCGTTTATGGCCAAAAAACCCTATTAATGGAATCTTATGTACCAGGCACGTTCAAGGTTCATGCAATAGATAGAACACTTCACACCAGAGAAGCCATTATATGTATCATGAACGACAACTTGTTTATGATGCAAACTCAAATGAAACAAAAAGTTGATCAACATAGATATTAATGTTATTTTAAAAAAGGGGGTTAAGTGTTTCTTCACCTGCAGCCTTATAAACATACATGACTCAAAGATAAATTTCCCCAGAAGATGTCTTCCAATTTCTATGATCCTTATTAGATCGTACAATGCATTGGTTAGGTCGCCTACAAGCTGGATCTTCCAATCCACTCCAGGATTCATCCAGTCTTTCATGTTTCATGTTTGAATAAAGTTTTGGGATCAAATTTCAAAGTGAAAACTAACCTACCAGAACTTGATGAAGAAGGTTCCATTTGGCTCCAGCCAAAAGTAGTATTGGATACCAAAGAGCGCAAGTTGCGTCAGAGCGTGATCAAGGAAGTACATATTCAGTGGAAATATGTGCAACTATAATATGCAACATGGGAACCGACAAATATTCTACAACAATTTCCTCTCCTTCAGCCTTGAGGACAACACTTCTTTCTAAGGGGGAGGGAATGTTAGGGTCCTACCCTAACCCCATTATTTAGATACTTTATTAATGTATGAGGCCACCTTCCTTGAATAAGGCCCATTAAATAGTTAGTTAATAATCACTCATTGTAATAAAGGGTCCTTTTTAATAATAAGGCCAAAATTATTTGGTCGACCCTCATTATAAGGGTCCCATATGTAGTTAAGATTCTCTATGGATAGATATATATTGAGTAGAAGGTTATGTATTGTTTGGTAAAGAATTGTTATTTTATTTGGAGCATTGATCTTGGAGGTTTCCCCCTTGAAGAGGCAAGTGAACGTAGCTCTCTATTTTTATCTCTCTTTTCTTTTGTGTTCTCAGGTTTTGCACTACATATCATGTGATTTGTCTAAATTTTTGGGTTAATTACACTACATCTGCATCATGTTGTCGATATTCTTCAATATTTCCTTCTTCCAATACAATATACTTTATATACCTTCCTCTTGGATAATATCTAAACTCATATGACCAACCCACTTTACCTAGCACCTATGAATAAATGACATGCTCAGATTGACTTGGAAGGACATAGGGCTCAAGTCTAACTCAATTATATCATCCAAGAAACCATGGTATCTATTTTCAAATACTTCTAGATGCATATCACTTCTAGAGAAAACATTAGTAACCTAGAAGACTACAATTGTCCAATAACTAGAGGTTTTCTTCTCATCATCCAATTGTTTGATACAATGTTTCCAACCATTGTACCACATAGCTTTGTGGTGTTTCGCCTACAATATGCTCGACATGTTAAAAATACATCATCAACTAATAAACATGTTTATACCTAGTTAGTATTTGAGGAAAAAAACACAACACATTATACAATATTTGAACAAAAAAATAAAAATTTGTGAGTAATACTTGCCTATCTATCATCAGCACCATGTGTTAAACCAATTTTCTTCTGTGTAAGATTGGTATCTTCAAAATTATGATCTCTTTTAATCAACTTGGCCACCCCATCCTATGATAACCTACCATAAACTTCTATACATCATTCTATCCAACCTTCATCTAGTCGATATTATTTGCAATGTATAAATGTAGTGCATCCCACTCTTGAACAACTATCGAAAGAAAGAACAATTGAATAAATAGCTACTAGTAAAACTTAAGAAAATTATAATGGTGAGTAAAATTTAAGTAAGTACAATAATATTGATAAAAAGTAATATAAACTATGATATCTCTCTATCATCTCACCTTTCACTCTCTCCATTCTTCCTTTCCCCAATAAAACCTCTCCTTCATGTTTGTTGATAGAATTAAGATCCCAAATGTGAGGCATATAGATATATGGTGCTACTTTAGGAAGACAGTCATTGATATACTCGAAGAATTAATGTATCATATATCCACCGGGATGTGATATTTTTCTAGTGAAAGCCTTCAATTCCTTCATATGCCTCTCCACCATCCACATTGACCTTGTGTGTACAAGTCCACACATTTCAATCTCCTTGATTAAGTGTATGAGGTAATGTTCTTAGGAATTTAAAAAGGTTGGAGGTAGATAATTTTTCATTTCGCACATTAGCTGAGGAATTTCTTTCTTCCAATACTTTATATCTTATTTATGTATTTCTTTAGATGATAACAACATACACATGATGCAAGAAAATCACAAGTTTCAAAAAAAAAAATTACACAATTGAAGTAACTCACGTGTCAACAAGTTATGAAACTAATTACCTTTGGAATATAAATTGTTACTTACCTCATGTACTTTTCGAGATCATATATAACATGTTTATGTTGTTATCAAATTTTTTTGGTAGATATAGAGGTAGAACATATTGTAACACACAAGGAATCATTATTTTTTTCCTAAATTCAAAAAAATACCCAATTTCATAAGACCTTAATAAAGGTATGTCAATTGTGAGTTTTCACCCCACCAAATTAACCTTTATTCATTAACATATATTTTATGTTTGAAGAAAAACAAATGGGAAATTTGATTTTCTAAACGATGTATTTTCAACATTGCTTTCCTACTCTGTAAATAACCATGGAAGATTGTTTGGTTGTCCATCACTAGAAGAATATTGAACCAAATTTCTTATTACATGATTGGCTTCCTAAATGTCACTACAAACTTTGGCAAAATTATCTTTGTTACTCCTTCCATATCATATTCTCCATAATGATTATGTAACATTCTTTCATATATGCATTGTATCAAACAAATGAGCTACTTGTAGGTGCTCATAGTAGGGAAATCTATTGAATTGGATGCAGTGTCTTTTAGTTCCTCATGGAATACCACTAATATGTCGATAGCCTTTATAAAACGTAAACAAAACAACAATAATTGTTAGGTACAATAAAAAATATATAAATAAATAAATAATTTATAACGTTACATATGATATGGAGACCAATTGCTTACCTTGAGGATTATTATTATTATATTTTGATTTCCATAATCAAGGTGTTTTTCTTTGTGGTTTTATTCTATCCTCTTCCTTCCTATTAAAAATATTTTTTATGTAGTTCAATACTCATGGTTCTTAGGGAGGAAGTGTCTATACTCATAAAACACCTCATTTCCTAAACTTCTTAAATGTCGAGATATCATTTTATTAGGTTGTTATATTCTTTGCAATGGAAATTCAGTCTAACTGACTAGATAGTCAAGTTGGATCGAGTGGGTGAATGTTCGAATGGATGGTTAAGTCAAGTCGATGGTGTGGTTAAGTCAAAGGTTGGGTCAAAAGCTTGAGCTGAATGGAGGTCAACAAGAGGTTGAAAAGTGATCGGTTGGAAGATCAACTGAAGTTCAACCCGACAGTCAACTGTAATAGAATCACAAGATTCACAGGATTACATCCAATCATCTACATGGATATGTAACATTTCTTTGAGTGTTATGTGTTAGGGTCCTATAAATTATAGGAAGTATGATTATTCAGTTTCTAACTGGTGTTGATCTCATGAAATCTCCTGGCTTGCCCTGTTTCCTCAGTTGATTTCGCTTCTCCCTCCATCCATTTCGCCCGATCCTTCATCACCCTGTTGCGCCTTTCATCCCCTCACCCTCCATTTCTTCACCCCTCCGCCAATTTCGTCCCTGCATGAATAAACAAGCTTAGGATAAAAAACAATAGGTTAGTAATAAATGGTTAGTGACATTGTTCATATTAATTATCTTAGTAAAGTTAATTTAATTAGATTAGTGTAGTTAGATTAGTAAAACTAGGTTAGGGTTGTTAATAATTAATTAAAACCTAGGCTTGTAACTAATTAACAATAATTAATTAAATAATTAAACTAAAAAACAAATAAAAATAAAACAATAAAATAAAAAGAAACGTAAAACAAAACAAATAAATACAAATAAAAAAAAACTAAATAACTAAAACAATTAAAACATATATAAAAATACATAAAACAAAAACGAAAATAAAAAACATGTAAGGGGTCCGAGAAGTGAAACCACCTTGGACACTTGTCACCTCCACGGGGTTTCGGACCCACCCCCTAATACCACTTGCCACCCTAAGGGGGTCCGAAATACCACTTTCCCCCTCCAAAAACCACTTTCCCCCAAATCAAAAACCATTTTTTGTCCATTTCAGATAGTCTTTTTCCGAGGCAATTTCCAAGAAAACCAAGAGGTATTTTGAGAAATGGAGAGAGGTTTTTCTCCAAAATAGGATTAAATTCAATAACCTCTCTCAGTTTTTTCACATGTGTCAGAAATTGGGATAATTGAAGCTATCTTTGAGCACTATTTTTCAGGTTTCCATTTTTCCTGTTTTTGTCATGTTTTTGTGGAAAATGTTTTGGAAATATGGATATGAATTTGGAAAAAACAAGAGAGGTTTTTACTCAAGACGGAATAATTTACAATAAACTCTTTCCATTTTCTCACATATGTCATATTTTTGGAGATAAAAGTGTTTGAGTTGACCCCTATTTTCAACAGTCCTTCCCTTTTTCATGGCAGACAGTTTAGAACTTTGAGGGATTTGTTTCTATTTTTGGCCGGGTTGTTGAATTCGACTTCCTGATCCTGGGGGATAATATTTCAAAACAAAGAGTGTTGGTTAGTGTGGAATTTGAAAATAAAAATTGAAGACAGATCACCAATGAACCCCGGCTAATCAAGCTCTAGAAATCCAAGCAGATCTACATGATCTCTATATCTTTGTAATCTGAAATCAAATTGGTTTAGATTTGCCTGAATTTAATCATGCTCATTAATGACAGGATCATTGTAAATAATTTATAAATACTTCTAATTTATAAGTATTAAGTGTTGATCTTTTGGGACCTGTTAGAAGGATGAAACTAATTTTGTAAAGCATCTCACAGAGCCTCCATGGATCAAATTTCAGTAACACAATTGTAGCATCAAAGGATTCTCGTGTCAATTTCATTGGTGAAGTAATCTCCTTGTTAATTGTTTTCTTCTGTTTACCATATTGTTTTCTATATTCTGAATTATTTTAAGGAGACAAAAGGACAGGATTGGTTTAAATGTACCCTCTGCAAGGATGATTTTAAGGATGGAAATTTATATTAAAATGTAAAAACATGGGCTAATCTTACTATACCTTAATATGCAAAATGTAAAATGTTTGGCAATACTTTTTTAAAAATATTCAAATTTCTAAGGATTTTATATAGTTTCTATAACATTTTGGCGATTTTTCAGGTAAAATAATTTTATTCTATGGAATTTGGGCGAATCATTTTTAGAAAAAATGGAATTTGGCGAATCCTTTTTTGGGAAAAACCATGGAAAATTAGCCCATTTGCGAAATTTAGCCCCTAAAATCATCTATGAGTCCCTCTGTCACTTGCTTGGAATAATTTATGTGTTTTTCCACTGAAGATTAAACTCAGAATTCTCAGTTGCTTTATTTTTAATTGGATTTCTTAATCTGTCCCATCTCTTCCATGCATTAAATATTGAAGATCCATTGGATTTTCCTACCTTTCCCTGAAATGTTAGCCTATTATGACCTGGTTTTGATCCATTCTGAACTGTGACTCCATTTCCCAATGGTTTTTCCCTTGTTGTTCCAACCAAACAATTTAAAAAAAAAAAAAAAACCTTGTACTCTTATAACTAGCCTAACATCCAATCCAAAAAAAGCTAAATCATACATAGAGATCCCGCTCTGAGTCTTGGAGGGCTAGATCCTTGACTCCAAAGTGGTTTTGTGGTTACCTCTTCCCATTTCTTCTTCAGCCTAATAAATTACAGAGTGCTAACACTATGAATTAGGGTTTTTCATGCTATAAATCCTATAAATATGGCATAATGTAATATTGTCAAAGGTGATCGAACTCTCGGATTTGAGAAGTGTGTAATGGTCATGAATATGTAATTTGAATTGGTTGTAGAGTTGTTCTTGTCTAAAGAAAGAAAGTAGGATGATGAATTGGTCTTCAGTGTGGACCAAGGTTAGTCATGTAACTCTTTATTCTATGAATGAATAATACAACAAAGGAGATGGAGTCACTCAAGAATTCTTGGTTTTCTTCGTTAAGGGTTTCTAGGGTAAATCTGTGTATTGTGTGTGATTGTCATTGTTTTTCTTTCTATTTAATTATATCTTCTCTTTCATGGTTGGTTTAGTGTAAGTGTATTTCTAGCAAGTGGTATCAGAGCAAGGTTAATAATATCTTGGATCTTAGATAACCCTAGGTCCAGTGGGAGTTGTAAGGCAGTGATTCATTCTTGAAAGAATGGAAGGCAGTTATAGGATTGAGATTGAAAAGTTTAGTGGCCATAATTACGAGTTGTGGAAGCTTAAAATAGTATCCTTATAGATCGATAACAATGGCTCACTATGGATCCTGGAACAATTTCTACAAGTGTGTCGAAGGAAGAATGGGATAAATTCGATGAGAAGGAGAGAAGTATGATTTGAATTTGTCTTGTAGATTCATTATTGTTGAATGTCTCAAGTGAAGACACTACAAAGAAACTGTGGGATAAGTTGGGGAACTTATACTAGTCGAAATACCTGGTAAACAAGTTGTTTATTTGGAATAAATTGTACCTTCTAAGGATGAGTGATGGTAGCTCAGTAACAGAGCACTTAAATTCATTCAATATTGTGTTAAGTCAATTGTTGTATGTGGATATTAAAACCACTGAGGAGGAGAAATGTATCAGTTTGTTGTGCTCTTTTCCATATTCATGGGATAACTTAGTCATGGTTATTGGGAGTAATTCAACCACATTAACACTTAAACATGTGGTTACATATCTTTTTTTAGAAGAAATGAGATGAAATAACATGGAAGGATCAACTAAACATGCCTTGGTGGTGAGACTTTGACTAGTCGATAGAGGAAAAGATAATTCTCTGGTAGAAAATCTAATTTGAGGGGTAGATTGAAATCCCTGGTTCATTCAACGAGAAGATGTTGGAAGTGTAGTAATTTTTTGCATTAAAAAAGGGACTACAGGTCAAAGGCTACTAAGAAAAGTCAAGGAGTCTAATGAAAATCAGTCAAGTGAAGGAAATATTTCTTCAGACAAAGGAGGGGATGTGTATTTGGTGTCAACCAGTACATAGTTAGATCGTGATGTTTGGTTGATTGAATCAGGTGTATATTTCCATATGAAACCTCATAGAGAATGGTTCTATAAATATAAGAATTATGAAGGAGGATATGTATTCTTGGGAGACAAGTCGACAACCAAAATTGTTGGACAAGGTAGATTTTGACTGATGTTAAAGGTTGGGATGAGTAAAACCTTCCAAGTGTGCTTCATATTATAGTTTTTTAAATAAATAATATATCTCATCAAAATGAGTGATGCAGGTGTGCACACTATATTTGAGAAGGATTCATGCAAAATGGCCATACGAGCGATGGTATTGATGAGAGTAGTTCGGATTGGACCCTATATAATTTTTTGGGGAGTTTCGACTCAACTAGATGTAATAGTACAATTATTCCTAAATTTGAATTGACTAAGGTCAAATCAACTGCAACTGGCTCAACTATTTCTTGTCTAGTAAACTCGACCATGTTATGGCACCAGAGGATGGGACATATTGGAGAAAAGGGACTTCAAGCTATGAACAAAAAAGTTAGGCTTCTTTGATTGTACTTTATAATTCAAGTTCTTCGAACACTGCATTTATGAAAAAAAATATTGTGTGAGATTCCCATCTGGAGCTACAAGGGAAAAAGGGATTCTGGAATTTATACGTAGTGATGTGTTTGGGCCTATATCGGTCCCTTCACTTGGAGATATTTGTGTTATTTATTTTTCATAGATGATTTCTCTAGGAAGACATGGATATATTTCCTAAGGAATAAATATGAGGTTTTTCAATAAGTTCAAAGAGTTTAAATCTCTTGTGGAAAACCAGACAGATAAAAATATTAAGGTGTTGAGAATTGAAAATGGAGGTGAGTTATTTGGTAAGGATTTTGAGCATATCTGTAAGAAATGTGGCATAGCATGCCAAAATAACACACCATATATCCTCGAGTAGAATGGATTTGTTGAAAGAATGAACAAGATATTGATGGAAAAGGCAAGGAGCATGCTAAGTGGTGTCAAGCTCGCACAAGAATTCTGGGTAGAGCAGTCGACACTACACGATATTTGGTAAATATATCTCCCTCATCGGCACTAGTTGACTTGACTCTACATGAGGTATGGTTTGGTAAGAAGCCTTCACTTTCATATCTCAAATTCTTTATTTGTGATGCATTCGTGCATGTTCCTAAGGAAAAGAGGAACAAGATAGACAATAAGGAAATCAATTGTATTTTCATTAGTTACAAGGATGGAATGAAAGGATATAATTTGTGGGATTTGGTATTGAGGAAAACATTTTATAGTTGAGATGTGGTTTTCAGGGAAGTCATAGGAACTTTCAAGTATGAAGAGGCTCAAATGGAGAAAGAACCAGAGAAGTGTGTTTGAGTTGAGGAATGAGGAACATGATTTAGAAGAGTCGAGTGAATCAGATGAAGGGGTGGAACCACTGAATCCAGTTGTAAGGAGGTTTGAAAGAGTAAGGAAACCAACTGAAAGGTATAATCCACATGATTTCCATTCTGCATTTTTATTATCTGTCGTTGATGATGAGCCCAAGTTGGTCAAGGAGGCAATCAATTCGATAGAGGGTAAACTCTGGAAGGATTCCATGGTTGAAGAAATGGAATCCTTGCACAAGAATGAGATACAGGATTTCGTAAAGCCAACTAATGGAAGGAAACATGTCAGTAACAAATGGGTGTTCAAGAAAAATTTGAACACATGAGGTCAAGTTGAGAATTTCAAATCTTGACTAGTAGCGAAAGGGTATTCCAAGTTGAGGGAGTTGAATTCAGTGAGATTTTCTCTCTTGTTGCAAAATTAACTTCCATTAGAGTACTAATGTCTCTGGTTACAACATTTGATCTTTAGATAGAGAAAATGGATGTGAAGAGAGTGTTCCTACATGGGAACCTGGAAGAAGAAATATACATGAAACATCTTGAAGGATTTGCAGTAAAGGGTAAAAAAGAGTTGGTGTGCAAACTGAAGAGATCCCTTTATAGTCTAAAGTAATCACCAAGGATTTGGTACCAAAAATTTAACACATTCATCCTTAGTTTGGGATTTGTGAGAAACAAAGATGATCACTGTGTGTATTCCAAGAAAGAAGGCGATCATTTCATATATGTAGCATTGTATGTCGGCGATATTTTATTGTTTGGAAACAACATGGATGCAATAAAGGAAATGAAGATAAAATTATCTTCCAAGTTCGACATGAAGGATCTCAGTGCTATTAATTTCATTATGGGAATGGAAATTGAGAGGGATCAGGAAGTTAGAAAACTTTGGTTAAATCAGTGTAAGTACATTGAAACTATCTTAAAATATTTCAACGTGAAGGAGTGCAAACCGATCAAGGTACCTATTCCTATAGGAGTAAAAATAATTGTTGAACGGTGTTCAAAGACACTGGGATAAGTAGAGGACATGGCACATGTTCCCTATGTTAGTGTTTTGGTAGTCTAATATATGCAATGGTTTGCACTCGACCAGATATTTCTCATGCAATGGAAGTATTGAGAAGATACATGTCGACACCTGGGAAAGAGCACTAGACTATTGTCAAGAGAGTGTTCAAATACTTGCATGGCACAATAGATTATGCAATATATTACCAAGGGAAACCTGAAACTGACAAGGAAGTGAATGTACATGGCTTTGTCGACACTGGCTGGGCTGGAGATATTGATCATAGGAGGTCGACCAATGGATATATGTTCAGATTGTTCGGTGGAGCAATCATTTGGATGAGTAAGAGACAGACAATAGTAGCATTGTCAAAAACAAAATATGAATACATGGCAGCCACCCATGCAAGCAAAGAATCAATATGGTTGCATTCATTATGTTCATAGATTGGGTTTGAAAAACAAACTACGAGGATAAATTGTGACAGTCATAATGCAATTTTCCTGGAAAAGAACCCAACTTACCATTCTAGGACAAGGCACATTGATGTACAATACCATTTCGTGAGATACATGATGGAAAGAAAAGAGGTGTTGTTGGAGAAGGTAGAGACTTTGAAAATCATTGCAGACTCTTTGACCAAGTCTGTGAGTGCAATGAATTTCTCTTGGTG
>ML821251.1:43750-55431 GCA_009831015.1 Picea engelmannii
CCCAAGACCGTGTTCCTTTATGGGATAATATATTCAACAAATCTTTTCTGAAAACTAAGAACCTCATCTTGGGAGGTGACCTAAACTTATCCTTAGGTCCAGTTGAATCCTGGGGACAAAGAGCTCATTTTGATGCCCTCAGGCGAGGCAATACTTTTGGACATTTCACCCATATCACTGAGACCAACTTAGAGAAATAAGCATGTTGGAGAGGATTTTATAGCTAAGAGGATTGATCTCTTTCTTCTAGTTGAATTTATGTTGGAGTCTCCACCGATGTTCAGACAATTGGTGGGCATGGGAGGTGATTCGAAACATCACCCAGTATTCTTGGAGGTTGTTAGGAGACCCAAGAAATGAGCAATCCCATTCAATTTCAACTCATCTTGGCTTTAGGGAGAGGAATTTATGAATCTCGTCAAGGAAATTTGGATCCCAATTGGACAGGAGGATAGGGTTGCAGTACAATTTCCCAAAATATAAAAAGACTAAAAAGGGATATTATGGAGTGAGCAAAGAGGAAAAACTAGGTTGATGAACAAGAGCTTATAAACATTGAATCATCCCTTCAGAAACATTATGAATCAGAGGGTGGAGGTTTTTCAACATAGGAATCAAAAGAAGAATTGGTTTCTCTAGAGAAGGACAAAAATAAATTGTTAGAAGCAAAGGAGGAAGAATGGCGTTTAAAAACTAGGGCGCTTTGGCTGAAGAATGGATATGGAAATACAAAATTATTTCAAGTCTATGCCAAAGGGAGGAAAACAGCTAGTACCAAATGGATCCTAAAAGAAGAAAATGGAAGGGAACACTCCTCCTTTGAATACTTGACTCAATTGGGCACAAACCATTTCAAAAACTTATTCAAAGCTGACGAGCTAGTTTCCATTAGTGCAATCGTGCAGTTAGCACTCTTCTTCCCACATTTTGCAGAGGAAGTTGATAACATGGCACTCATGGCAGAATTCAGAGAATAAGAAATAAAAGAGGTACTTCATAGCTTCCAAAAATATAAGAGTCCAGGTATGGATGGTTGGTCTATGGATTTCTTCATGTGACTTTTTTATTTTATCAGGAAATACATCCTCAAAGTGGTAGAGAAATCTCGTACTAATGGAGTTATGCATCCTCCACTAAATTCCACTGTTATTTCTCTAATTCCTAAAAAGGATGCACCACAATCCTTTGAGGACTTTAGGCCCATCTCCCTCTGTAACAGCATTTATGTGGTGGTGACAAATATTATAAGAAGAAGAATAAATCCCTCATGTCTAAATCAATCTCTCAGGAAAAATTTGGATTTCTGGAAGGTCGTAAAATTCACGAAGCCATTGGAGTGGCCAAAGAAACCTTACATAGCATGAATACCAAGAAGACTAAAGGAGCAGTGGTTAAGATTGACCTCTCTAAATAATATGACATAGTAAGTTGATTATATATAAGAATGTTGTGTATACACTTGGGATTTGAACTACCCTTTATAAATTGGATCATGATATTCATGTCGATTGTCTCCTTTTCATTCCTCGTCAATGGGGTTGCTTCAAATTTCTTCTCAGAAGAAAGGGGATCGCGCCAGGGGTTCCCATTGCCTCCTCTCTTGTTTTTGTTGGTTGCGCAGGGTCTCAGTCAGGCTATTGGGGTTGCAAAACAAAGAGGAGAATTCCAAGGTATTTCCATATCCCAAAATCTCAGAATTACACACCTACTTTTTGTGGATGATGTTTTGCTTTTCTGTTGCGGTAAAAGGGGAGATGCAAAAAAGTTAAGCCAAATTCTGGATCTTTTTAGGAGAGCTACTAGGATGAAATAAATGGGAAAAAATATACTATGTCGCTCAACCTTATGGAGGAAGAGGAAATTAATACCTATAAGGATCTCTTCCCTTTTGAATTTTGGCCTTTTGACACAAGGTTAAAGTACTTGGGATTCCATATTAATCCCAACAACTACATGAAGCACAATTGGAATTGGCTAGTAATCAAACTTAAAAAAAATATTAAAATCTTAGAGCTTCCATTGGTTATCTAGATCAAGAAGGTTGGTATTAGTAAAGTTTGTCTTAGAAGCAATTACAGTCTACTAGATTTCAATAGCCTGGATTCCAAAGGGCATGCTTGAAAATTTAAGGTGTACTTGTTTCATATTCTTATTCGAAGGAACAACATACCACTTTGTTCTTCCTTCGGTGAATGGAACATCCTAGCTGTACCCAAAGCACTAGGGGGTTGGAGACTGAAAAATATTCACTTATTCTCCAAAGGACATACTACAAAGGTCAGTTGGAGGCTAATTACAACAGACAGTTTATGGAAAAAGGTAGTTACACAGAAATATATCAGTCTAGACACAATGGAGGAATGGATTTGTAGGCCAGTAAAAGTGGAAACCCAATGCACCATTATATGGAAAGCGTTGTTAAAATATTTTCAGGTGGTAGGGGAAGGATTAGCATGGAAATGGGAAATGGTTAGAGAGTTAGAATTGGAGTTGATCCATGGCCAGGGAGTGAAATAGGTCATTTTTTCCCATAGAATTTAATTAATAACTTACATGAAAGAGGCATATTCTATCTTGAACAAATATTTGATAGGGACAGAACTACATTATGGAGTCAAGCTTGGAAAATAGTCGATTGGTTGGGACTGGACAAAGAACATGAAGCCAGTTGGAATGGATTCATCAGGGCCCTTCATATGGGGCACATCTGAATAAATAAAATGGAGGATGAGCTTGTTTGGAAGCAAAATCCTAATGGATTATATACACCTAAATCTGGATATACACAGCTAAACATCAACCTTCTCCAACATGAACCTTCTTGGTGGTGGAAAGCAGTGTGGAAGCAAAAATGTCCTTTAAAGGCACATCTCTTTCTATGGTGTCTTATTAAAAACAAGGTTCCTACCTGGGACAACATGAGAAAGTGATGTCTAGAAGGGTCTAGTTGGTGTGCACTATGCAGGTCGAATGAAGAGATTGTTACACATCTCTTCCTTATATGTCCCTTTGTACATCGGATATGGGAGGAATGTGTTTGTGCCTTAAATCAAGCTTGTCGTTGGCAAGGGCCAAACATTGAGGAAGCTTGGAGGGAATGGTCGTCAAACCCATAAAACCACAATATCAAAGCACTACCATTGTTGATCAATTGTGGAGTTTGGCTAGCCCGAAACTCCACAATATTTAATGAGAACACTTCCAATCCTGAAATTATAGTGGCATGGAGCTTAATTGTTTTATCACACTTTCCTCAAGGAAAGGAAGAACACCCAGTAAGGATTGTGGAGGTGGAATATGTTGATCACTCTCGATCATGGGATTATTTTGATGCGGCATCGCAAAATGATGGTCAGAATTGTGGAGGTGGAGTGGTACTTTACCTGATCAATACAGATTATTTCAACTTAACCATGGGATTGAGATCAGGAACAAATAACTATACAAAATTGATGGCCCTCAAAATATTTATTAATTTTGTCGGGGAAAGATGGATTGACACCTTACAACTCTTTGGTGACTCTATGGTGGTTCTCAATTGGATCAGAAAAACAAAAGCATGTCACGGCATTATATTGCCTCCACTACTTGATGAAGTTTTTACAATTCAGAACTCTTATAGATAATTTTATGTGTGTCATGTTTACAAGGAACAGAACCAATTGGCCGACAAGCTCTCTAAGGAGGGCTCTCAATTGGTTCTGGGACAGTGGAAAATAAAAGAATTCAATGATGGGGTTTTTTCTAGGTTTTTTCATAGACCGTTTATAAACATCCTAGATCTTGTTGGAGAAGAAATTCCTTCCTAGACTACAATTTTGTGATATGGATGATAGGATGTGGTTATTTTTTGCCTCTGTCGCTGAGTGTATTTACCTTATGCATAGTTTTATCTTATATTATAGGGTTGTAGGGAAGGACCAGATCTATACTTGAAGTCTATTACTTTATTTTTTCTTTGTAAGATCACCAGAAAATGGACCTTACATGAAGCTATAAGACACATATTAAGATAAGTTGATAACTACATCCTGAAGGATTTTTGGTTCTTGGGGACCAATTGATGAATCTGTTGGATTCAATATACAACTGACAATATATTTTGGATACAAATCTTCTTTGAAGGGAAGATTGAACGCTCAAATGTGTGATTGTTCATGCATTATGCAGACTATAACTTTCTTTTCTACTTGAAATAAAATTTATGCTTTTTTTCTGAGAAAAAACAAATATTGCATACCTTAGGACCTATGTGAGATAGGTGTTTGACAAACCATTCAATACCTTCAAGTTCACCAACAACAATATAGCAAAGTTAAGAGTTCATATAGGGGTTTTCATGTCTTATTAATTAGAGGTACATCATGAATATCATTAAATTTATCATCCATTGGAGTAATAGTGTTGTCGATCAATCTATTTATCTCATCATTCTTAATTATATCAATGTATTTTTCTTCCATAGAATTAAAATCATCTCCATCCACTACATCTCCATTAGTTCCTTCACCAATATTTCTACTACTTTAGCACATTCTTAGGCATTCCAATCCTAGGACATTTTGTCTTTGTAATTACAAATGATCAAATAAATTTAGTATATATATCAAATATTAAAATGATAGAAAGTTTTATGACGATAATAAAAACATATAATGAATAATTTACCAACAAGGGATATTCATTCCCCCCTACAATGTGCCCAAACTCATAACAATGTTTAATAGATAATTCTTTTTAAATTCTTTTCATTTGTATTCCCTTACATGCATTGCAAAGGAAATAACATTTGTGATTGTCACCATATGCCTCGTTAACCTATCAATGGTCCTCAAATTTTCATCACAACAAATTTGAAATTGTACTTATATATTACGACAAAATGCAATCAAGCAATATTAGTACAATATAAGAATATATCCAAATAATTCCACACAGAGAATTCAAAATTTTCTTACAATTTGTTTATCTAAAGAGAATTTGGACTATGTAGATAATCCAAACTCTTCATAAATAAATAGATGTTGAAAGTAGATATTAAAAGTTGTTTTGGGCAAAGAAAACGAGGAGTTGAGTGGAACCGATCCCAAGAATCCCTTGACAGATTCTAGGGTTTATGATGTTGGCCGCCATGGCCTCTAGCTCAAGGGATCCCCCCAAACCCCCACCATCGCCTGATCTTGCAATGTTTCAAGCATTGATCTCCTCCTACTCAAAAACTTCCAAGGGATCCCCTCCATCCCCGTTCGTCAAAAGGCTGGAAGCGATACCAAAAGTTTATGTCCACTCCCCCTCTTTAAGGTCGTTTTCTCTTCGTCTTGCTGAAAATAGTCTGATAGGGTAGTTTACCGGAATCTGGTCATCCCCCAAAGCTATGGATCAATGGTTGGAGTAGAACTGGAAGAAAACAATCAAAGGACAACTCTCTACAACATTTTTTGGTAAGGGCTTCTACATTTTTCTCTTTGAAAATAAAGCAGATCGAAATTTGATCTTCAGGAATGGCCCGTATTTCATGGGAACCAGAGGGATGTATCTGAACAAATGGACTCCATACTTCAGTCTAGAGAATGACATCCCCTCAATGGTTCCAGTATGGGTTAGGCTCCCCTTCCTTCCACTCCACTGTTGGAACGATGAAACAATAAATAATATAGGCAACGCTTTAGGAAGGTTCATCGATCGAGCCAAGCCACGAGATGGGATACAATCATGTTCAAGGCTATGTGTAGATGCAAACCTAGAAAAATGACTCCCAGAAGCAATCCATCTCACCTTGGATGGATGGTCATACATCCAAATTGTGGACTATGAACACCTCCCCTTTAAATGAAAATCCTTTCATGAATACGGACACTTCGCCAAAAAAATTCCTAAGGCGATCCAAGAAAACCCATAAAAGAAGGAATATGATCAATGGCAATAAGCAAAAATAAAGAAAACAACAAATAGAGCAGGCAACCAACAACAAGAGCGAAAAATCAACTCCAGACTTCCCTCTCCAAGTAAAGGGAAATCCCCAATACAAATTGAAGATGAAGCCGAAAGCAGTAAGAATAAATATGAACCCTTGGAAACTTTAGAAGTAGAGATGATCAGTTCTAAATAAAACACAGAAGAGAATATCCCATATCAAGATGTGGATCTTGAGACCCCCCAGCAGATACAGATCCCCAACTTCAAGAAATACACCAAGCACGAGAGGAAGATAGTCAAGAAAACTTTGGAGAAGAAATGGACCTAGAAATCCCAAAGAATTCTCGACCCACGAAAGTAGGAAGGTGAACAAACAAAACAAGAAGGGGAAGAGTGACTACTTAGGACAAAGAACTAGGAACCCAACCAACTCTGGAGGAAATTCACAAAAAAGAAGGGAAGATTGGAAAATCCCAAGAAGCAAAGGGGCAGTCTCATCCCATGAAGGGAGGGGCACCAAAGCACAATAGTAAGTAATGAAGGTAGTCTCTTGGAATTATAGAGGTCTGGGCCAGAGGGAAAAAATAAGCCATGGGAAAGTTAATTTGAACAAAAAAACCCCAGATCCTCTTAATCTAGGAGAAAAAACTTCAGGGCGACGAGGCCCTGCGAGAAATGAAGCAACTATGGAAATCAAGTAGTGGAATGGCATTGAACGCTAGAGGCGCCTCAGGAGGGATTTGCACAATGTGGAACACACAATTATTCAAGGAGGAAAAAATAGTGGAATCAACCCACTGGACGTTGGTAAAACTTAAGCATCTCCAATCAGGTATTATCTACCCTATCTGCAATGTTTATATGCCTAATAATTACTGGGAAAAGAAGCAATGTTGGGAAACACTAATGAAAATTAGAGATTTGGGGACCCAAGAAAACTGCATTATAGCAGGTGATTTCAACACAACTCTCCATCAAGGGGAAAAAAAGGGAGGCTCCATTGTTAGGGACCAGTTATGGGAACATGTGGAGGATTTGATCTCGGACCTAGATCTATTTGATGTACAGCCCTCCAAATGGAAATATACTTGGAGAAACAAAAGGACAGGAATATGACACATAGCAACCAGACTGGACCATTTCCTCATCCATGACCCTCTTCTCTTTCACCCACTCTCCATCTCCTCCCAAATAGTGTCGTGGGGCATCTCATACCATTGATCTATATCTCTTTCTTTTGTTAAATAAGAAAACATGGGACCTATTCCTTTGAAATTCAACCCCTTGTGGTTGGACTCACCGGAATTCCTCCCCCTAATCACCTCAATTTGGTCTACCTGGGTGGATGGAACCCCTATGTATATTTGGGAGAAAAATATGAAAAATACAAAGCAAGCAATAAAGGATTGGGTCAAATCTTCCTTCAAAAGCACAAAGGGAGAAGTAGAAAGACACAAAAATAATTTAGAAGAGATACACATTGTAATGGAAAACGGTGAAGTACGCCCCACTCATCTCGAGCAGGAGAAAAACCACTTTCAAAACTACATAAGGGAAATCCACAATGAAGAAAAGGAATGGAGAATAAAATCCAGAGCTTTGTGGCTCCAAGCAGGAGACAAAAATACTTCCTTTTTTCATAAGCAGACCAAAGCAAGACAACACAAGAATATGATGGAAGAAATCAAAAAAGCCACAGGAGAAGTTCTCAATTCCTTTTAATAAATAAAAAAGGAAGCCTCCTCTCATTTTAAAAATCTTTATTCCTAGGAAGGAGAAGATAATAAAGAACAGAGTATGCAGTTCATAGAACCGATCCCACAGCTGATAATGGATCAGGATAATCAAGAACTGATAAAGGTTATCATAGAAGTAGAAGTGAGAAAGTTTGTCTTGCAATTTGACCTAGATAAAGCTCCCGGGCTAGATGGTTTCTCTCCCCACTTCTACAGAAATTGTTGGGAAGTCATTAAAAAGGACCTTCTCTGTATGATAAGATACGTCCAATCTACATGCAAGCTAGGAGGAGCCACCAATACCTCATTTATTGCGTTGATCCCCAAAGCTAAAAATGCAAACACCTTTGATCGTTTTTTATCCATTTCTCTTTGCAATGTTTCCTACAAAATTCTCACGAAAATTATAGCCAACAGGATAAAAAATCTCCTCCCACAACTAATTCTCTCTAATCAAGGGGGCTTCGTGACCAAAAGAAAAATTTGGGACAACATAATCCTGGTCTAGGAAGCTACTCACACCAGTGTCCTGAACAAAGAAAAATGAATGATAATAAAAATCGATATGGAAAATTCCTTTGATCGAGTGAAGCATGAATTCCTCTTTGATGTGCTAAACAAATTCGGCTTTCACAACTCCTTCATATCCTAGATCAAGGCTTGTATCTTGTCCCCTTGGATAGCATCGTTAATTAATGGTCGACCAGCTCCGTTTTTTCAAGCCACAAGAGGTCTCAGATAAGGGTGTCCTCTCTCCCCTCTGTTGTATGTTATTATGGCAGAAACTCTAAATAGAAGACTGGAGTAAGAGAGAGCCACCAGAAATATCCTAGGATTGAAAATCGATAGGGGCGTCAGAAGGAAAATTAATTCACAATTTGTTGATGACACTCTAATTCTTGGCGGAGCTTCTCAAACAATGGCCCGGAGATTCAAACTAGTTCTGGACTAGTACGAAGAATCCTCGAGGGGACTTATCAACAAAATTAAAAGTCAAATTTATGCATGGAACATAAAAGCAGGAACAATGGCCAGAGTAGCCAACATCCTCTAGTTCTCCTTCATGATTGACTAGAAATACTTCAAGTATTTAGGCACACCCATTAGTATCAAAGCCCTCCCTGGGGAGGCATGGCAGGTGATACTCAAAAATATAAAAGATCAATTTGAAATTTGGGGGGCTACATGGCTAAACCTAGCAGGCAGGGTCGTCTTAGCAAAAGCAGTTTTATCTTCCTTCCCAATTTTCCAATTCTCATCCCTCTATGCTCCGGTGGGAATCAAAAAGGAAATGGCCAAGATTACAAGGAAAATTCTTTGGCAAGGAGGCAAGGATAACGAAAAAAAATTCCATATGGTAAATTGGGCTATTACCTGCGCCCCTAAAGAAAATGGGGGGTTGGGCTTTAGGGATCCAGAAAGGATAAACTTAGCACTGGGAGCCAAGCTAATATGGCATGTAATCACGGGAGAAAAATACTGGTGGAAAAAATCATTATGCAATATGTACCAATCCAAAGAAATAAAAAGATGCTTGGAGGGAGTATACCTCGGAAAATCAGGCTCCCCAATATGGAAGCTAATTCGGGCGTCTATACCGCTACTTCAATCCCAGCTCAATTGGAACCCAGGGAATGGAAAAGAAATTAAAATTTGGGAGGATAACTTCTCAGAGGCGGGATTTCTCTCTAGCATTCCTACTCTGAACCAATTCAAGCTCTGGTTGTCCTCTTCTGGAAAATCTACCCTCTATGATATTTCAAATTGGCATCAAAATGGTACTTGGGAAAGATGGAATCTGGGCAAGGTCCCTCCCCACCTGAGAGACAAGGCAAAGTAGTTCCTTTTGGCGATCTCTGGAAATGCCCCAGTCTGACTCAGTCAAAAGGACAGTAGAAGCTAGGGGAAAGCAGGGTACATAGTGAATATGGGATACAAACATCTCTTAGAAGGTTGTGTTATCCCAACCAAATCTACCATCTGGAAAAACATATGGAGCCCAAACAACCTCCCAAAAATAAACATATTTTGTTGGCAATTGGCACATAATACTCTCCTAACATGCGAAAATTTGAACAAAAGAGGCTACATGAGACCGTTTAGATGTTCTATGTGCTCCAACAACATGGAAAGCACCGATCACTTGTTCCTAAATTGAAATTTTACTAAACAAGTGATGGAAAACGTCTACCTTGAATTAGTCCCCAAATCTCAAGGCCGACTAGTAGCAGAAGCCTGATAGGAAAATGGGGAAAGAATTACAAAGGATCGCTTCAGAGGAATCTGAATCTAGTCTGATCCTAGAAGGCCTCGATAAAATTTGTATGCTGGAAAAATTGGCTTGCAAGAAACAAAAGAATTTTCAAAGAAAAAACCACCTCCCCCCTTGTAGTTGCAATAAATGCAATCGGCCAACTAAGGGAGTTTATATCGTCCAAGAAAACAATAGGTTGAGAAGGGGATCCCTTGAAACCAAAATAAGAATCTCATTTAACCAAGCTAAACCTCCTAGATGCCCCCCTCACATGCCTTCCAAAAAATACATCATGTTGGCAGCTTCAGCTCTCACCGCAAGAGTTCAAAAGGTGGCTAAATATTCAAAAGACTCATGTTCTATGTTTACATGGCGCTTTTAAAGGGAACCTAGGGGAGGCAGGTGCGGGAGGGGTTATGTCAAAACCTAGAGGACAAAGGATGTTAACATACTCATGGAATCTAGGTAAAACCACCAATAACACAATAGAGGCTTATGCACTTCTCAAAGGGGCTCAAATAGCAAAGGATCGTCAAATAAACTAGTTGATCATCCTAGGAGACTCCAAGACGATAATAGTGTACCTCATTAAAAGGATAAACCCAAAGAACTCAATACTGAAAATAATTGTTGACAGAATCAGGGACACTCTTTCATCCATGCTTCCCACCTTTTACCATTTCCAACGAGTCAACAACGGGAGCGTAGATGAGTAGGCTAACAGAGCCATAGGCAGAAGCACTGGTCATTTTAAATTTATGGGTAGGACTGAGTTCTTATCTCCCCCCTAACGCCTCTCCAATGCCCCAGCACACTCGCGTCAACGCCCCACTTAGCTGCCACCTCCACGTGGTTGTCCAGCACAACAACACCTCAGGATGAACTCCTGTCATGCTTGGGGGTTCTAAGTACTTAGCCAAATCTCAGAACATGAGAAGTGGTACGTCACAACCTATGATGATGGATATCTAGTGCCGCAAGAGTTTCTCCCCCTGTGGTATACTGCATATGAGTTCACTCCCACCTCACACTTTCACCTTTTCCCTCCCCCCTCCACTAATGGTGAGCGAGTTAACGGAATGGGAAAAGATTGTAGTAAGGCTCCACAACATGCAGATGTTGGTAGAGAATTCCACCTCACCACATGGGTGTCATTTTGCACGTTTAAGATCAGTTGCAACAAGGGGATTACAGGAAGGACAGAGCTCGGTTCAGTGTTTTTACATCACCTGGAAGCGTTGTGAAATAACAAGGTCATCAGGAGAAGGGATTCGCACCGGAAATTTAAGTCATATTTTCGAAAGCAATTACAGAGAAAAAAAAAAGTAGAGGGAAGGGCCAAGATTCCAGTGCACGGTGATAGCATCAGCCTACCAAGAGGATATAACAGGAATCACCATCGAGGAGGAATTAAGTGTGGAAATTGGAACAAAATCCAATTGGATTTGAGCACATTAAGAAGCCATTCATCTCGAAGGGAAGAGGCCATTGACAGAACATCCAGAGCCCGGCGACACATACAAGCCTCATACACAGGCAGCAACATTGGAAGGGCAGGCACAAACCATACCAAAAAACGTAGGGAAAATGCACCAGCCAGTGGAACAGTCAGAATGGATCATCACCTAGGACAGGAAAACAGAGAGGAAGAGATGGTGGATGAAAATTTCATCACCACCCAACATCTAGCCCTGAGATTGGATTCACACAGCACCACTCTAAGATTCATGATGGAAACCTTGTCACAACATCGAGCCCTGATAAACCATCTTGAT
>ML821252.1:22569-33981 GCA_009831015.1 Picea engelmannii
TGGAAAATATACACACTAGCCAAAATCCTGCAGACAAGTTAACAAAGGGAGTAACCATGGAGAAACTGATTTCTTGCTCAGTTTCAGTTGGTCTTCAAGAATGAAGATGAAGATGAGAAATTCGCCAGGTCCAAGAAGGTTCAGAGTCCAACATATACAGCAGCGGTGGAGTTGTTGAGATCAGTCTCCAAGTGGGAGATTGTTGGTTGTGGAGCCTGATTATCTTCCTGATTCAGAGGTCCTTTCTTTTAGCCGTGTTTATACCCCATGAAGCATTTAAACCCCAGAAGTATGTACACTCTTCCACGCGGGGGAGTGCAGAGGGGGGATACNTCCATCCCCCCGGCTGGGGGGTCTGGGGGCAAGCGGGCCCCCAGCGGGGGTTCGGGGGCGAAGCCCCCGAAGAAAAAATTGCCTTATAAAAGTATATTGTAATTTCATTGTAAATCTGGACCGTTCATTATAAGGTCACAAATCTAACGGTAGAAATTATGTTAGGGTTTTTTTCCCTAGAAGGCAACCCTCTTTTATGAGGGAAATGTATCGCGGCTATGATTGATGGAGAATATTGTATTCTGAGAGAGGACACTGTGAGAGAAAGAAGAGGAAGTTACAACGGGTTTTGATGTAGGTTGTATCCCTTCATTTGTTGGATAATGATAAAGGAAGGACCTGGAAATTTCTCCGGTGGACGTAGCCCACACTGGGTGAACCACGTAAATCTGTGTCTCTCTTGTATTGTGTGTCTTCTGTGTTTTGTTTCTGCATTTGTTTTATTTTATTGCTCCGCGGTCCTGTTTTTCTAATATGAGGGTGATTCCTAGTGCCAACATAAATGGCATCATTGCCAGGGACGAATTTGAGAAGATTGAAGAGCTCCCTGGGAAGAACGACATAGATCCAACTCTTGATGGTAGATAAGAGAGGGATAGATAAAATTGACTGTAATCATCTACCCGGTGACTCCACAATCAGAGGCTCCACTAGGGAGGATCCTACTGACAGAAAGATGAAGGGAATGACTAGGTATCAGCTTATGATCTTTCTTCATGAACTTTTGTTATTCTTTATCATCTCATTTTTGTTTTTCCCTTCACGTATAAAGAGGATCATATTGTGTTTTGTTTATTCGGTTGATCACCAACCTTTCTTTATATATCTATCCTTGGAAGAAGAAGACCTGCCCTGAGGAGGTTGAAACTGATCCATAGCCTCCTCAAATCTCATCACATTCTTATGTTACTATTGAGCCTTGCCATCAGTGTGATAAGCCTCATATTCAGCCCACTAGTTTTCAAACTAGAATCATAGACAAGTAGTTTAAACCTTTAAAGATTCCATATCATCTTCATCCTTATCCTCCTGATTTCTTTAAGTACTTTCCCTATTTTTTTGGAGAAGATCATGTTACAGATGTGAGGGATGTGGAGGCTTTCGAGAACTTTATTGATCAGTTTGAGATAATTTATGAGGACGTTACCATGAGGTTGGTTTCCAAATCCTTGTTAGGAGATGTTGGTGTATGGTTTAAGGGTTTGGGAACTGAATCCATTGGTTCTTGGGTTGAATTACGCAACACATTTTTAAGGTATTGGGGTTAGAACAAGTCATTTGATCAATACCTACATGAGTTCACTACTTTGAGAAGGGGAAAAAGGGAAGTTTTGTCTGCTTTTAATCGAAGGTTTCATAGCTTGTATTGCAGCCTGCCCCTGGAAATTAAACCTTTTGAGACCGCTGCTATGGGGTATTATATAGTGTCTCAACACTCTGACCTTGTTTTTTATCTTAGGGAAATAAAATCTACATCTTTATCACATTTTTTCATAGATGTTGAGGAAGTGGAGGAGAAAGTCCAAGCTTGTGGTAGGATTCAAGGTCAGTATCACATCAACTCTGAACATGAGGGGGATTTTACTTGCTGTCCCTATGAAATAAAGACCGTGGATGATTTTGTCTTCAAAGCAGGTATCAATGAGCATCCCTGTATTGATGAAAATCATGTGTCTAAACAGCTGGAAGCAACAGTTACTACTGTTCCTGAAATGGATATTTTTAACACTTATATTCTTGATGAAATTATTGTTTTAAAGGTTGATCATGGATGTGAAGGGAAACCCATTTTTGATAAATATTCTAGTGATGATGAGAAACAAGCTTATCTTATATTTGATCACTATGAAGACAGTAAGGATGATGCAGAGGTTGGCCTTGTCACATAAGACATAACCCGAAGTTTTGATCAGGAGCAACGCTTAGTTGAGGCACACGAAGAGATCGTTTATTCGCAACTCGAAGTAAATCCACAGTCATCAGTGGATCAACAACCACCTACGTCCATCCTTCCTCCACTTGTACCTACAATTCACAGTAAGAATCTATTTGACCCACAGATGCTTGTGGCTGTCATTCAATCAAGTGTGCCTGTAGAGGACATCAAGCAAGTTGTCAGTAGTTTTGAAACAGTGAAGGTAACCTTTCATAAGTTAATCATGTGTTGCCTTCAGTTTCATGACCCTGTCGATGAATACATAAAGTTGCACTTTTTAAATGCTTTGGAGCATGCAGGCGTGATCTTTTTATCAACATTTGAAGGTAATATGGGTGATCACAAGAATGAAATTAGACAACTATCACACTTTCCTCGTTTCTTATGGATCATTTGCTGTGATGTGAAGGATTCAATTATCAAATAGTTTGAATGGCTATGGTGGAAGTTTGTCTTCACCTAGCCCTTTGTAAAAGTCAGCCAGTTTAGGTTTTGTACATAAATAAGCTCCCTCGGGATCAGGTGTGTTTGCTTTTTATTTTAAAATAGAATAGTTTAAGTTCTCAGTCTCTTGCCTTCTGCAGGATGTTTTCTGAGCATGACTCCATAGCCCAACAACTAAGGCACTGGAACTATTTGTTCTTGGCAGCTCACAAGGAGCATGCCATCCCTTGTGGAGCTAGATGCTATCACAAAATTTGCAGCATATCTCATTTGAATCAGACAATGATTCAGATCTGACCTCAAGAGCATCTCGTTGTAAATCATGTGGAATTTTTCCCATGATTTCCAAATGGAAATGAAAATGTTTGGGTTTGCACAGTCAAACCACCCTCAAATCAAATTAAGTCGAGCCACATGCTGCACCCGTATTGGCCACAGAAGAATATTTGCATGGCCTTGAGGCGTCAGGATTGACCCGAAGAAAGTCGTTGGTGCCGCCTGGAGTATTCATGGATGTTAGGCCTCATTCTGATCCCAATGAAAGTAGTTATTGAAACTGAAGGAGGTGGTTGAAACCTAGTCTCAACACATAAATGGAAAGCCAGAAAGAATAGCAGATTTAGAGCTCACGTCTGACAACAGAAGACTATCTGCACAGTCTGATAGAGCATATGCCGACTGAAAACTTTGAATGCAGCAATCCGATCACACTCCTGATGGTTGCAATAGTTCTGCTTATATATAGGCATTTTGATATTTTGTAATGGTCGAATGGTTGAGCTAGGCTCCCTGCTATTGTAATATTTTGATTGAGAACAACTGGTTCTCTGGTTATGTATTTGTTTTTTAGACATCTTGGTTAACCTAAGTCAGTTTTCTTACTCCATCTTATTAGCCTCTAATACTGAGAGAGTTCATGTTTGGTTGATTCACATGGATTGTTGTAACTATATTATGATAAATGTTTGATTATAGTATTGTTATGATTTCTTTTAGCTTCCTTGAAATTTGAATCCAAGAGGACCTTGTGTTTAAAGTTTTCCTTCTTAGGCTGCTAGAAGACCTGATGTCCATGACAGACCTCTACACTCTCCTCACCAAAGTCTTCCCTCTATTCACCCTTAGTCCAACTTACTGACTGAAGTTGATTCCAGACCTCAATTGCTTATGCATGCTAGTCCAGATTTCTGAGTTAGAATGTTATTATCATTGAGTCTTCTCCATTTGACCACCTAAAACTCATTTACATTTACTGTATAAACCGATGGGTACTGGGCTTATTCTCATTACAGTCTGAGGGTGATTCCTAGTGCTAACACCTGTAAAGTGGGACGTAATCTAAATGGAGTGCATGCAGCTCTAGGAAGACAAGTGTCGACCTGGGCTCATGTAGTTAAAAGATGAAGCGTCAGCTGTGTTGGGGGGTTCACGAGTCATTTTTCCATCCTCCGCCTGAGTCATCCTTCCATTCTCCCATGTTGCACATGAACCATTTTTCCTCTGGGTTTGCATTTGCATAACCTCACACATCTCTGAAAACCAGAAAGGGAAGCCGACCTGTGTGATTCGGTGAACCGAGTCTATCCGCACATGCAGAGCCGAGTTTGTACCCTAACTTCTTTTGGGTTGTTTGTTTTCTGTTGACTGAGCAGTGTTGTGTCATAACTGTTGGTTGTGCAGCCATGTAGTTCCTTGACAGAGTGTGGCTTGTTGTCGTCGGTTGTTTCTTACTGAGCTTGATATGTCCTAGTGTTCGACTGTTGTCTTGTTGGGTGTCCATACCCATTTTTCCCGGTTTCTATTGTTGTTGTTGTTGCTATCATCGGTACTTGGCTATAGCTGAGTCGAAGACTGGTTGAAGAGGCAGGTTGTCAGGCCTGTGAGCAACTCTCCCAGGTGAGAGAGTCTGCTAGGAAGTGAGTTCTTCTGGAATGGAGTCTCGTAGCAGCCACAATACTTTGAGACTTTTGGTCCAGCCTGTTGCTGAAGCCCAAGGTAAGGGAGGTGTACTAGCCGATGCACTTGTATTAGTGAAGGTGTATCCTCCTAGGGTGGAGCAAGAGTGTGGGGAATGAGGGTCTGTTTGTTGTGAGCATAAGTGACTCCTGGGATAAAATATCCTTCCTGTTACTTTGTGAAACTTCCTTGTTGTCCTTGCCAAGCCTAGAATTCCCTTGCCCGATGGAGTTTAGTCCCAGCTTGGGGGTGACCTACTGCTGAGAGTGATGAGCAACACGGTCTAAGGTTGAGAGGTTCGTGGAAGGTCTGCACGCAGTTGGTGTATTTACTCCAGCCAAAAGATAAGTATCATTTATGTGCTTAATTATGTATTTTATGCATGTTTTGTGATGCTTGAATGTTATCATATATTTCGTTGCACAAATGAATTAATGTTAGTTTCATTGATTGTGTATGGTAGCAACAATTTTGTGACTACTCTATGTTAAGTGTTTTAATTCATTAAAATGCATGTTATATATATAAGTGTTTATTCTGCGTGGTAGCATTACCTGGTCTTTGGAGGGTCGGGGATGTTACACTACCACACCCATTTACGCCCTCCATAGTGGCCCACGTTTTCATGGATCATATTTTTAAGTTACATGGCATTCCCACTTCCATTTTGTGAATTTGTGATCCCACATTCACTAGCAAATTTTGTGATCCAGATTTTATGAGCAAAACGAAATGAATACAGATTATTATTAAGAGATGCTTAACATAGAATAATAGATATACAATAAAATTGGTTTCTATCCAATAAGGAAATAAGTTGAAACTGTAAAATGCAGCGAAAAACAAGCTTGCTAGAATGGTGGAGGCTTATCTCTGAGAAGAGATGTGATGGCTGTGCTCATTCATAAGAAGATGATTACAATGAGGCTCTGAAAGCCCTTTTACAATAAACAGGAATGTCAAAAACCCTAGACATCCAAAAACCTAACCCTAGCAGATGAAGCGCCAAATGTCATGTGGGCTCCATTTGAGTAAGTTAGTACATCAACTTCCCGAGGTCGTAAATTTTCCATGCGATCTCCATTTTAGGCGCACGATATCTCGTTGGATAGGTCTATATAAGCGATACACATGTTTCCTTCAAACTTAGACTTTGTCTACAGTTTGATTGTGGCGAGCCCTAAAAACGTTGTTTAGGGCCTCAAAATGGCCCCGAAAGTCAGGGATCCAAAAACTAGGAAAAAATGTCCAACTGGAAAACTGCCAAATGAGCCAGTTGGAATAGGTGGGAGGCCACCGACATCCATCTGGAAAAATCCTCCCCCCTTAGGAAGCAATGGTCTCCATTGCATTGAGTGCTCCCATCCAAAAAGTCTCGATCTAGTTGAAAGATATATATCCAAAAGGTGTCACTTGGGTACCAATAACACTTTTATAGTAGTTTCCACAAGTTTAGCCTTGCAGACAATGTGGTTTTCAATGGGGGAGGGCATCTTAGGGTCTTATCCTAACCTCCCTACTTTGGGGTGCTTAAGAGTTAGTTAATTAATGCATGAGGTCACCATTTTGGAAAAAGTCTCATTAGATAGTTAGTGAGAAATTACTTAGTGGAAAAGGGTTGTCTTTATTAATTAAGGCCTATTAAGTGGTTGATACTAATCAATGATAGGACTACAAGTAGTTAATATTTTGCTACTTATAAAACTAGAAAATTGTGTAATACTTTGTTCAAAAGAGGTAACCCCTCGAAGAAGCCTTTGAACATTGCTCTCTCTCTTTTAGAAAACATCAATACACAAACTATATTTCATAAGTTTAATATCATTATCTCTTATATTTGTTTTGTATTTATATTTCTTTAAACGTCTTATTTGTGATTATTTTAAAAATTAAGAATCACTACAAAGACAAGTTGAATTCAAGTAGTTACTTAAATTTTTTATGAAAATATATGAGAATTTATTTTCATGCCTTAAATTTATGAGGTTTTACTACATTTATTATATTGTATATCCATGTGATGGTTTTGATAGATATTACACTTTTGAACATAGTACATAATACTTAAAACATTCAAATTTATATTTTCTTAGTGTGCAATGGTTCCATGTGGTTTTTGTGTATTTAAAAAATATTTACTTTACATTTAATTATTTTTTAATAATTAAAAAATAAATAATATTTATTAAAATTAAATATTTTACTAAGAAATTATGATTTTCTTTTTTAATCTCACACAAAATCGTTAAATATTTTAGCAGGACAAAATAACTCTCCAATTCTCAAAGTAAAAAATATATATATAACTTTTCGAACTCCAAAGTCACAAATAAAAGTAAAAAAATATTCTAGTTACCCACAGAAAAACTCGAAAGTTCTCATATCAAAAAAGGTTAAAGGTGATTGGTGAAATTAATTGATTATGTAATTAATTCTACATATTGAAAGATTTAAGGGAGCAATAACACTTCAATTCTATCAATCAATTAGAAATGAAAAACACAAATATTTTTATTATATCCAAAAATATATATTTGTTTTCTTATGTTAAACATTACATTGCATACACATTTTTATAGTAAAAGGCAAATTAATATCACATCAAAAGCAAACTCATTGCTATAGTCCCATGACAAGAACTAATAATAACCACCTCATACAACATACATATACAAATGACATTTCTTTTAATACAACTTATAAAAAGAGATGTGATGTCTTGAATCCATTGCTCCACTAAAGTAGCGACCCTACCATTTTCCAACATGATTGCATGTTGAATAATAATAATTATTAATTCCTTTATACATAAACTATCGATATGTAACTTAGATTCCCTACAAAAGTAATCCAATTTAATACTAAATACCATTAACAAATAATTTTACACCATCAACAAATAATTTTACACCATTGATAAAAACACCACTACTGTTTTGCAATCCCAAAGCATTCCATTTTCATTGACAAAACTATTAATAGGCATGTTGAAATTAAGGGTGTTGGTTAAACGTTCCATCTTTTGGGTTTTTTGGTAGGAATTGGTTGGAATACGGTGATGTAAATTTGGACAAAATCTCTACTTTATGTTGTTTAAATTGATTTTCTGGCTGAAAAATCCTTGAGCCACTAGGATTATACAAACTTAACAACTCAAATATACAGATCCAACCATTCATCACCAAATTTCAGACAAAATCAAATGAAAAAAATACCAAAAAAACAGTGAAAAAGTTTTAGACTACTACAAAATCAAATAAACTATAAATAAACATGTTAAATCCATAAATCAATCCATAAATCTTGACAAAAAAAAATAATAAATATGTTGAAATCATATAAATCATTTAAAAAAATAAAATAAACTAAATCTAATACCTCATCCTTTAAATAAAATAACGATCTATTCATGAATAGAATGATGTTGTCACCAAGATTATACTACACTCGGTTGAGCTAGAAAGCTATGTTAAAATCATGTAAACCATAAATGAACAAGAATCAATTTATACTTCAAACCTATGGCATCATAATTCCTCCCTGTTTTATACAGCGAATCATTAACCAAGTGTTGTGTGTAATGTCTTGTAGTGATGAATAAACATATGTTTATAGAGCATTTAAGGTTCTGTATATTTATTTTTATACTTTTTATGAAATCTCAACCTACATAACATTTAATGTTTTGTATACTTTTTATGAAAACTCAACTACATAACATTTAATGTTCTGTAATCTGGTTGATGGCGATGTTTTAATCCAAACTCCAACCACCTGTTTTACAATGTGTGAACAAGTTTATTTTCATTTATAAAAAATTATTCAGATTTGAAGTTTTCATTTTCTAGGAAAGTGCTTGGCAACCAGGGCCGAGTATTTTTGAGAAAATTATAAGAAGTTTTCTTTAAGTAACATATTTTTCTCTACAAAGTTAAAAAAGTACAACTCTGGAATCCAGAATAGATATTTATGTCATTTCACAAAAGGACTTAGTACTTAGTATTGTTTATCTCCTTGCAGTATGTGTGGACAAAGTTTTTTGAATTTATATTAATTTGTTTTGGGTCTACTTGTTCTATGTTTTAGCTTTTTTTAGATATTTATATCACTTCACAAAAGGATTAAGTACTTCTTATTACTTAATTTTGGATAAACTTTTTAAATTTATGGTAAAATATTTTTTCGAGTTAGTTATTTAATTGTTCTACATTTAATTTTTTTTTTTTCTTTAAAAATATCTCCAAGAAAAATCAAAACTTATTACTTAATTCTGGATAAACTTTTTAAATTTATACTAAAATATTTTTTTTAGTTAGTTATTTAATTGTTCTACATTTAATTTTTTTTTTTCTTTTTCTTTAAAAATATCCCCCAGAAAAAATCAAAACTTAAGCGTAAGTTTGATCCTCCTACACAAAGATTTCAAAGACTTAGCTGTAACTCCGGACCCACCTATAACCACAACTATTATACTAAAATATTTTTTGGAATTATTTAATTATTCTACATTTTTAATTTTAATTTTTTTTTTTTTTTAAATATCCCCAAAAAAATATCAAAACTTAAAACATTTAGCGTAAGTCTGACCCTCCTACATAATGACTTCAAAAACTTCACTGTAACTCGGGACCCACCCATTCAAAGTCACGGAGTTTCTTTCCTCTCTTTTTCCAGGAAATTGCTCCTTCCACTGTGTTATCGCCACAGCTGTTATATATAGCAGTGTAATTACGCTTTAGCATAGTAGTATAATCGTTGTAACGAAATTTCACCTCTCAAGTGGCATTAGCAGACGATGGAATCGAACTCGCTTACTTCACGGTTAGGATGAGCTTTCAAAATCATTTTCTTTTGCATGAATATTATGGTTGTTTTCTTTCACATTTTCATAAAGGCTTCCCTGTGTCGATCCTGAAATTATTTGTGTCAATTTTGAATGGATTGGTAGCTGAAGGATACGAAGTTCTTTACATGATGAAGAAGATTGAATTTCTTAAGTGTAATGTGGGTATGGGAGATTTTTAATTTCCATGGGGTATGGGAGATTTTTAATTTCTTAAGTGGTATGTGGGTATGGTAGCTGTTATATATACGCATGTAATTACGCTTTAGCATAACAGTATAATCGTTGTAACGAAATTTCACCTCTCAAGCGGCATTAGCAGACGATGGAATCGGACTCGTCTACTCCACAGTAAAGATGAGCTTTGAAAATCATTTTCTTTTGCATGATTATTATGGTTGTTTTCTTTCACATTTTCATAAAGGCTTCCCTGTGTCGATCCTGAAATTATTTGTGTCAATTTTGAATGGATTGGTAGCTGAAGGATACGAAGTTCTTTACATGATGAAGAAGATTGAATTTCTTAAGTGTAATGTGGGTTTGGGAGATTTTTAAATTTCTGATAAGAAAACAATTTTTGGGGTGAAGTTTTCTTTAGTTTTAGTGTGAATTTTGATGGGTTTTAGTCCTGTTGATGCGGATCTCCAAGATCACAGTCATAGCATCAGTGTGTATTAATCATGAGTGCTTCTCTTATTCAGGTTTTTTTTTTTAATGTCTTTGGAAGGATTGTAGGATTAATGTCCCTTTGGAGCTTTGGACTGAGCAGTCTAAGAAAATCATTCTACATTTTAGAGGATATCCAACACTAATACATGCAATGTTAGGTAAAGAATTGAGTTTGAGTAGTAGGTTCTTTACAAGGTGAAGATTGAATTTTCGTAGTAAGTTCAGATGGTTCTGGGAGAAATTTTGGATTTTTGTAGTGGTTAAAACAGAGCTTTTCTTTGAGGTTTGATGGGATTATGCTTGACCAAAAACACAATTACTTTTTAGGTTAAGTCTTCTCTTTTCTTTATTTTTGGTGTGAATTTTGATAGGTTTTATTAAGGTGAGGTGCAGACCTCCCAAACCAGTCATACCATCAGTGTGTATTAAACATGGAGTGCTTCACTTACTGAAAGTTCTTTTTCTTAATCCTTGAAATGATTATAGGATTAACGCCCCTTTGGACTGAGCAGTTTAAAAAACACATTATATATCTTAGAGGGTATCCATGACATTGGTTTTTTCAGTTGTAACCTCTGTATCTATGCTGTTTGTTTTTGAAGTGATAAGAGGATGACGATTAATTTCTAATTTTGTTAGGGGCTATGGTAAGTAATGGTTTAGTCTGTCTTTAATAATGGGAGTTTGACTCAGCCCAGTAATGGCAGATCCAATAACCTGGTCTTTGAGCTGCAGCTTTTGGCAAGCTAATTGTTTCAGAGTGATGACGCAGTTATTCTATTTAGAAGCTGTATGTATGCATGCATAATCTTATACAGTGCTTTTTCATCATTAATACATTTCATCTTCATCTTAGGTAATGAAGGTATTGTTGTATTTTTGTTGAATCTGATCATTTCCTCCGTATCTCCTGATCTACAAAACTGTGCCAGACTGACATATTTAATGCACACAAATATGAATTGAGAAGGAATCAAACCTCGCTTGTCCATTGTCCATGTCTCCTGACTTGCAAAACTTTGGAGATTTACATATTTAATGCGCACGATTCTGAATTGACAGGAATCCATTCTCAGGTACCCATATGACGCTAATTTACAGAAATGTGTTTGCAGGTTCACTGCCGGTCAGGAGATTGCAACTTTCCTTGTTTCATGCGGAATCCTGTCCAAGGCTTGGGAAGAGTCACGTCTTGCAAACAGCTCAGAGAGTTATAGTCTAAATGAGTATG
>ML821252.1:35527-64852 GCA_009831015.1 Picea engelmannii
TTAATATTGATGTCCTTAAGTCTTTGGTAAAATGCAAGGCCAGCCATCCTCTCATCTTGTCTAGATGTTCTGCTCATTTCTTATTGTTTAAGATTTGATATTAAATTTTAATGCAGAATTGCCTTTGTCTGTAGTTCTTAATTTTCTTTCCGGGCACTCTAAGAGCTGACAACTTTGTGCAGGATGAAAATGCCCGGGGTGCCCTACTAAGAGATGCAGAAACTGAGAACGAGCGTAACACAAATGTTCATATGCTAGGTATTAAATTAAGCCAAAAGCAATGTAGTATGGCTGAGCTGGAGTGGTACAAAGAGGTTTGTGAGAAGAGACAGGGAGACACATATTATGATTCATTCAAGAACCAAGATGAGAAGGATATAAATGCTAATAAGCGTAGGGTAAAGCTTGCCGAGTTTTGGGACGACATCATTGAAAAGGTGAAGACTCAAAAATTGCCAAGTGATTTCGAATCCCAAAATAAGTGGATAAATGCTGGCACTACATATAGAAGACTTGTAGAGCCTCTAGATATTGCATATCATTATCGCCCTGAGGGCAGCATCAACTATCTGCCAGATAAAAGGCCCGATCGTCATAAAGTTCTTCAGAAATGGATGGAAGAAAAAGAAAAAATTCGCAGCGCCAGTGCAAAGGCGCCTAGACCCCGCACAAAGCCTGCAGCCCTTACCGAGGACTCGTGCTTTTGGGCATATGTAGAGGAGGCTTGGAAAGACCTGGAAAATCTCAAACAAGGCCAACACCAAAGCCTACAAAGCCTTGAACAGTTTGAAAAGTATGTGACAACCATGTATAACGCTCTCAAAATTGCTCCTGATGTTTTCTTGAAAGGAAGCAGCTACATGATGTGGTCGGAAGAATGGGAGAAATACAAAAGAGATCATTCCCTTAATGGAGCTCTCCTATCATGAGATAATAGAAAGTGAAAGTTGGAAAGGGGTGAATTTGCAGGGTATCTGAATAAAAACGCTGTTTCCAACTTGAAGGACCTTCTTCCAATTAGGTTTGTTTTCTTTGTTTTTGAGACGTAATTTCCACTTCATATTTAAGATGTAATTTCTGTTTCTAACTCTGAGGAAGAGGACTCTCTTCCTGTTAGATAACAGGCTTTGTTTATGAGATGTCATTTCCTTGCAGTTGTTTAGTATGATTGCTGTAATGCTTTAATGGTTCAGAAATACATTTTGCATTTATCAAGAATTGGATTTATTTCTTTGTATAGCACATGTTTGATAGATGTTTTTAACATGGAATGCTGAGAAAAAGAGCAAAATATGTCTGCTGAATGTGCATTAAAACGACTTATTGTTGCAACAGAGGATTTTTCTTTTGTGTGAGTTTTTCGTGTTGAAATTGGAGAGCTGTGAGCAGAGTATTAAGAGTTATTTGGACAACTTTCAAATTGATACTTATTTTAACTTTTAAATTTATGTTTTTATCAAATGTATGCTTATCATAAAAAAACGAGAGAGGACATTGTTGTCTCGCTTCTTGGGAGGTTGAGAAAAATCTGCTAAGTATCTTAAAAATGGTTTTTAATTTAAAAAAAATTACATTTAATTAAATTAGTTGTAAGTTTATGATATTTATTTTCAAAATAATTTATAAAGGAAAGGATTTTTTTAACTTTTTATATATAAAGTACAAAATTAAGTTGTTCCATTAAATTTAGATCATTAAAGTATATTTACAATAAAATTTAAAATTAAGTTGTTTCATTAAAATTAGATTATTAAAAAATAATTATAATAAAATTTAAAATTTATAAATTTATAAAAACATAAATATAAATTGGATTATTAAAAAATAATTACAATAAAATTTAAAATTAAGTTATTTTATTAAAATCAATTTATTTTTAAATTATTAAAAAAATATTACAATAAAATTTAAAATTTAAGAATTTCTAATTTATATATAATAATAATAATAATAATAATAATAATAATAATAATAATAATAATCTATTTTTAAGGTCAGGGCCAATCCACCAAATTGGTGTATGAGACCTCTTCTGTCCAACCATTTGACTAGTAAAATCTACAGAAGTATCCATACCCTATCCCCTCTGGATTTGAACTTGTGACCTCTTAGAATATTATAATTTTGATTTTAAAATGAATATATGGTGATTTGAACATTATCCATGTAATGTTTTTCTTATATTAAACTTAAACACTTTTGAATATAACAAAATAAACACATTTGTTCTCTTAACCAAAACCATTGTTAGTATTTGTTTCTTTACATTATAGTGCAAGATGAGTCTCATGTTCCTTATATTAGTTTTTGTAGACAGTTGTTATAGAAAGGTGCAGAAAATGAGTGATGGTAACACATAAAACCATTAGCATTAAAGACTTGTTATGATTGGGAAGATTTTTACTCACGTCTAACTTAAAATCCCTAATTCTATAAGAAATCAAATATATATTTTTTCCAAACAAGAAAATTACTCTTTATATTAGATAATATAAAATGTTACATCTATGATCATCCTCTTTTCAAAAAACATCCACAAAAACTATGACAACACTAATTGGGACAATATTGACTTTCAATACAAACTTTTCTTAAATACGAGAATGCAAGATTCCAAGTCATTGAACAAAAATATTCAAAAAGATGTTAAAAAACAACCACATTGTACTGTAAAAACAAAATAAAGTCTTCAATGATGTCCCTCTATAAGCCTGCCGAAGATCATAATACTTTAATTTGCCTAGAAGGACCTGGCTTGTTATCTTCCCATTGAGTATAGATAATCACCCCGCGGTGAATTTGATCTCTGAGAGCATTCTTTGAAATAACATCTGCAACCTTATTGAACTCTCTATATGCATGATTATAGGAAATCTTGGTGCTAAGCCTTTTGATTTGATCCTTCCATCCTTCCAGCCCCAAACTTTGGAGACTCCCAATACCATTACACTAATCTATAATGAGTTTTGAATCCCCAATAATTTGTATGTCAGTAATGTGTAATCTTAATGACAAGAAGAGAGTAGTCCAAACCCCCAACGATTCCTCTCTATTATTTGTTCCAGCTCCCATGTTGAAAGTCCACTTGAACGATGTATTAGCATTTACACTGATAACGCCTCTCGCTCCACTATTTGTTCCATCAACAGTAGTCGCTCCATCAAACCACCCCACTAGTTGTTGAAGCCGGGGTGTTCTTTTAATCATGTACAAGGAGATGTTTTTCTGGGGCCTTACACATGCATTAAAAGAAACAACAGACTTAAAATCCACCACTTGAGGGGATGTAGATTCATTGTTGAAAAGGAGTCTATTTCTCTCCAGCCATAAAAACCAGCAGACATAAACTGGAAGTGCGATCAAATTTGGGTGTTGTTCGACCCAAGTCGATAGGCAAGCTTTGATTGTGTTTCTATCCCATGATAGGTGATACTTGAGAATCCCCACAATAATAGAACAAACTTGACGAGTGAAAGGGAAACAAATAAACAAATGGATTTGAGTCTCCAGATTCCTTCTACAAAGGATGCAGAAACTCAGACCTTCCCAACCTTTTGCAAGCAGGTTTTCCCACATGAGAACTTTGTTTCTTAATAGAAGCCAGAAAAAAAGTTTTAATTTTTTAGCAATGTTTCACTTCCATAGTTTATAGCACCATCCTTTTGTTGAGTGTAGCCAAAAGATCTCCGAGAGAGCCCTATACAGATTACTTACCGAAGGAAAACTAGAACCTTCTCCTCCCGACCACATTAAATCATCTTCAATAACATTTAACTGGATTCCCGCGCCCGAGAGCGCACTTCTGTAATCCTCCCATTTAGATGCAAGTACCTCATTGAGTCCAAGATTTGAGACCTCAATCCAACAAGTGCCTAGATGATCTGAAAAAGTATAGTTTCAAGCTTGGAATAGAAAGGTGATCCCCTGAATCTTTAAAGACGAAAGAAGTTCAATAGAAAGAAAAGATTGTTGACCCAATCCCATAATACGATCCCTTCTTGCCTGGACAGACTCTCCATTACTAGATTTCCAGCACAACCAATGATCGAAAAGAGGTAAAGCTTTTAAAAGATTTCTCCAAACTGGTGATGATGATCCATGAGTTATTTTGACCAATCTAAACCAAGTTGACACTGAAACAAAAGGTAAATACTTGTCTTTAATGACTTTGTGCCATATTCCCGCTTTGGTCAACCCTCTCCACAAGGTTTTGGCCACTAAGGATTTATGAATAAAGCAAGATTTCTCAACCCCCAACCTCCAGCTTTCTTAGGCCTAGCAATAGTTTCCCAATTATAGAGATGTAATCGATTCCTCTCACTACATCCCAACCATAGAAAGGAGAAGATAAGATGACGAAGTTTTACCAGAACAGAGTTGGGAACTGCGACCATGTACATCCAATACACCAGTTGACTCTCCAAGTCTGCCTTTATCAACACCAGTCTTCCACCAAGAGAAAGCCAACGATTACACAAGTGGTCAATTCTTCTTTCAAACTTTTTAATAAGCCATCGCCAATCCTCAGATTTGTAACAATTTGGCTTGAGAAAATAGCCTAGGTACTTAAAGCCTTCATCTATGGAAACAAAACGATACAGAAAAAGCTCTTTAAAAGGAAACAACCCCGACTCCTCCACCCCTGCCACATGGAAGGTGGACTTTTCCACATTTAACTCTAGACCCAAAGCATTTAAGAAAGTCTTCAGAAGACCAACAATCACCTTTCCTTCTGCAACATTAGCTCTAGACAAAATCAATACATCATCAACAAATAGGAGATGTAAAATTTTAGTAATCCTAGCAACTTTAATTCCAAAAAGCTTTCTGGCTTCTTTTTCCTTTTTAAGGAGAATACTCAGACCCTCCATAACCAGTATAAAAAGAAGAGGCATCAATGGGAAACCATGTCTAAGGCCTTTGCCTCTTTGAAAAAAATTAGATGGTTCACCATTAATTAGGATTGCATCAGCAATTGAGGTGACACAACTCATAATCCAGTTTGTAATGGATAAACCAAAACCCGTTTTAATCAAAATCATCCTTAGAAACTCCCAGTGGATTAAATAGTAAGCTTTCTTAAGATCAAGTTTAAGAATGAGAGCCTATTGATTCTTCTTTTTTATGCTATGGAGACATTCCTGTGCCGTGCCCACAACGTCTAGGATTTGTCTGCCCTGAAGAAAACCTAATTGTTCTTCTGCTAATCCTTTTGACAGAATAGGCCGCAACCTATTTGCCAACAATTTTGCAATAATTTTATAACATAGATTACAGAGTGAAATAGGTCGAAAATCACCAAAAGAAGTTGGTTTATTCACTTTTGGGACAAGTACAAGAAAAGTGGCATTTAGAGATTTTATAAATTCTCCCTTTCTTCTTGATTCCTCTACCATCCCTAAGAGGTCCTATCCAACCAACTCAAAAAATGGAGGAAAAATTCCACAGTCCAGCCATCCGGACCTAGGCTTTCATCTTTTGAAAAGGCCTTTAAAATGCTCGACAAGTCTTCTAAATATCACAGTCTCTCTAACAAAAGAGCTTCTTCACCTGTTGTTAGCACTGAAAGTCACACTTTGACCGCTAAAGTGTAAGCTCATCACCCATTATAATGTAAAAGATAATTTGGTTTTGAATAGGTGGATCAACAAGATGGAGAAAGAAAGGGAGAGGGAAACAAACTACAGATCAATAGGCTACACCAATGGGCAATGGAGTCACAAACATCCCACTCATCTAAGGCACAAAAGATGCTTAACAAAAAACAAGAAATGAAGAAGGAAATCATAAGATAGAATGTTCAGTAAATAGAGATCCTCTCAATTCAATGAATCAACAAATACTTGAATATAAACAATGACTGATGGGCAAAATACAACAGATCCTCTGCTACTTAGGGATCCATAAATCATTGACATCCTTTGATCCTCAAATATGCAATATATTCAAATAAGAAGAAATATAAAAGAATAATTACAATCTAAAATCACAGCTCTCATGAGTCTCCAATAGCAGTAATGCTTACAATCCTAAAATGCCCACAGGCTTACAAATGAACACACACAGAAAACTGCCTATTCCTACTCTCTCTAGCCTCTCTTGGCTCATCCCTCCCTTTTCTCCAAGAGATATCTCTCTCTTTAAATAGAAAAGAGCATCCAAATAACCTAAGATTTAGCTCCAACAAAGGCCTCATGCATGAGGTGGAAACAATTTATTAATGACTTCCAACAAATTCCTAAAAATCAACAGTTTGTTGGATTTTTGTCTCTTTGATTGTTGCCACCTATGTCCAAGGCTTATATGTTAGCACAATATTGGTTTATGCCTCAGCGTTGCATAAGTGGCGCTACCTAATATTTCACAGAGAACGGAATTTGCATTTCATTATTCATTTTGGCAAATGAATACAATTGTTATGGGACTTTTATTTGTTTTGGGGAAAATTGAAATTATATTGAGTTATTCCTAGTATCCAAGTTCAAGCATCAAAGCACCCATGGATTTATTCTACCGAATTGCATGCAAAAACACAGTCAGGCGCTACCTACAGGCGCTACGTAATATTCTGGCAGAGGCTAAATTTTGCAGAGTTATTCTGCCAGTTTTGAGTCACTAATTTAAAACTTAGGTTATGAGCAGTTGAGGATGTATTTTTGAAAAATGGAGGAGGTTTTTGTTCATAACATTCCAAATAACAAAAATCTCTCTCAGTTTTTCAAAATGTGTTTTGGTTTGAGAGATATTGGATATAGAAGTAGGCGCTGCGTACTCTGCACAGTGGCGCTGCGTACTAATTTCCTATGGTGGTCACAATTTTCATATTTGCCTTGTTGGGAGGTTAAAACATGTCAAGGAGGGTTCGAATGACTTCTCAAGGATCAGTTAGATGTCAAGGGACACCTGGACCTAAGATTTAGCTCCAACAAAGGCCTCATGCATGAGTTGGAAACAATTTATTAATGACTTCCAACAAATTCCTGAAAATCATTAGTTTGTTGGATTTTTGTCTCTTTGACTGTTGCCACCTATCTTCAAGGCTTAGAATCCAATGGAGGAGATGGGATTCGACCTCCTTAGGTTATTTGGATGTTATTTTCTATTTAAAGAGGGAGATATGTCTTGGAGAAAAGGGAGGGATGAGCCAAGAGAGGCTAGAGAGAGTAGGAATAGGCAGTTTTCTGTGTGTGTTCATTTGTAAGCCTGTGGGCATTTTAGGATTGTAAGCATTAATGCTATTGGAGACTCATGAGAGTTGTGATTTCAGATTGTAATTCTTCTTTTATATTTCTTCTTATTTGAATATATTTCATATTTGAGGATCAAAGGCTGTCAATGATTTATGGATCCCTAAGCAGCAAAGGATCTGCTGTATTTTCCCCATCAATCATTGTTTATATTCAAGTATTTGTTGATTCATTGAATTGAGAGGATATCTATTTACTGAACATTCTATCTTATGCTTTCCTTCTTCATTTCTTCCACCTATCAACATATAATCTTGTTTTCTGTTAAGCAGCTTTTGTGCCTTAGATGAGTGGGATGTTTGTGACTCCATTTCCCATTGGTGTAGCTTATTGATCTGTAGTTTGCTGCCCTCTCCCTTTCTTTCTCCATCTTTCTAATCCACCTATTCAAAACCAAATTATCTTTTAAATTCTGATGGGTGTTGAGCTTACATTCTGATGGGTGTTGAGCTTACACTTTAGCAGTCAAAGTGTGACTTTCAGTGCTAACACCCGTGACCATGCTAGGAAAAAGTCTAGCTAAAAAAGTCTGCTCTTCACTAATGATGCCTGCTGTTGATCCCAAAATTTTAAAATAGTTTACCACCTCCTCTTCTAATTCCTTTTGGCCCGACACTTCATGACCAGTCTCCGTTTGAATTTCCTAAATTTGCTTATGGTTTTTTTGATCACTTGTAAAGTGGTGAAATACTTTGTATTCTGGTCCCCACTTTTTAACCAAAGCGCCCGACTCCTCTGTCTCCAGGTGTCTTCCTCTGCTGCTATGATCTTCAGTCTTTCCAATTCCTTCTATTTTATCATACCTGCCAATGCCTCATTGTTCAAATTTGTGAGGGATGTTTGGTACAACGATTGTAATTCCACTTCTAATAGACCCAATTTTTGAGATGAAAGGTTTTTGAACCTTGTTACCCACCTCTTTATAGCCGATTTTAAACTTTTTATCTTCCATACCAGTCTTCTCTACAATCCTGATTCCTGCAGAAATTTTGGATCCTTCCAAACTTCATTAACTATCTGTGAAAACTCTTCCTCCTATATCCAGCCAGAATTTAATTTGAAAGGATAATTTTTTCGTTGGAAGTTTCCATCTAACTGAAGAAGGACTAGAGCGTGATTTGAGATAAAAGGATGCGCCACCCAAGAATGATATCTAGAAAAAATCCTCAACGGGTACGCCAAAACAAAAGTCATGTCTAGTCTCTTCATGATACTATCCACACCTTTTCTTCCATTCTGCCATGTAGGCACCACCTCATCCAACAATATGTCCACTATAACTCCTTTGAAAAATAAATCTTTTAAGAACAATACCAATGGATCGGGAAGACCGCTATCTCTCCAGATTTCCCCTTCATTCAAAGTGAAATTGAAGTCACCCGCAACTATCAAATTTTTAAAAGACAAGATACCTCTATCCCCTAGTTTTTTTCAAAAAACTTTTCTGTCACTGCATGGGCCATACACGTTCAAAAACTATAGCTGCTCCTTTATCTCTAGACTGATACCTGTCACAAGTAAACCACCACAAGAGATATAAGGTTTGAGTTCGAACTTTTCAAGATCCCATGCCACCAACAAACCCCATGATTTTCCCACAAAGCTTACAACAGCTGAATACCATGATATTTGTAGTTTCGATAAGAAATTTCTTTCCCTTGATTCATCAACCAAAGTATCCTGAAAGAAAATAATGTCATGTCGGTTTAAAATAAAAAGCCGACGTACCGAGGCCAGTTTATGGGATCCCCCCACTCCCATAATATTTAGGGACAATAAGATCATGATTTAGCGTGTGTTAGGGATTTAATCTCTCTAAGCGCCCCATGATCATGTTCAGTCGAAAATAAGATAACCGACTCATTTACCGAAACCTTATCTCGCTTCTGAGCACTGCGGGTCTTTATAGGTGAGATTTCACATCCCAGACCCTGTGACCAGGCAAAACCCTTAGCATCTGAAACGTGTTGCCCTTCCCTGGGAACAATGATGGCATTAAACGAGGTATCCGAAGAGAAATCATGAGAAATGACCGTCTTTCCCTTGAAAGTAGTATAGGTTTTGGTTCAGGAATATCATGTAAAACTGGGACTAAGGAGTCTAAAACCGAACTAAGACTGCAGTCACCCCATTCCATCTCCCTTAAACCAACACTACGATGAAGATCTTGGACTAACGAGAAAAGGGCCACTTCAGTCTAACTTAGCAACTGTTCTGCACAACCAACCGAAGCCTGTCCCACATTGTTTCCCACTCCCAAATACACCAAAGAAGGCACAGGCCCACCCCTCCCCAAGTCACCCTCTGACCAAGGTGGCTCCATCGCAGAAATAGTCGAGAGATCACCTAAAGGGTTAACCGACTGACCCAAAGACAAGAAAGGAGGTTCTAAAGAAGGGTTCTACACACCATCCCGAGAATACTTACATCTCGTAAGCTGCTGCTTCATACTCGGAAACAAATCTGGAAGGGACTCCATTTTCGGAGAATCTGCAGGCTCTGCAGATTGAGAAGATAACGAACCTTGACCAAAAGACTTATCAAGTGAATCCCGTTCCCATGAAGAGAGTGAAACGAAAAGGGTGGGACAAAGTTTCCTTAACTCACCTGAGAAGATGAATTATGTCTTGTCGTCCTCAAGAGGCTCGTCTTCGGAAAAACAGGCATTCCAACCACCTGACGACACTTCCGGAGGATCAGTGCCGATAGGTCTACGTAGCAAAGAGGAGTTGGGCAATGAATCTTTTGGGAAGCCACCGTGGCACTCACGACATAGATGTTTTGTCTGTCTGCATCGGGTCTACCAAAAAGGAATACCCAAGAAATCGAGTCTCTGGACTCTCAACATCCCCCTCCACTCCAGCGCAACTGCTTCCGGAAGGCCAACGTGGATGTCAATCTCCACCAGAACTCTACAAAGATGTTTTTCCGATGCTAAAAGTGATTCTTCATCCATGACAAGAAACCGACCAAGTCCATTTGCAATCTCAAAGAAATCCCTCTTTTTCCACCACTGTAGTGGAAGACCAGGGAGCAAGACCCAAAGGTGGCGTAGTTGAAAATAAACCTTTTAAGGGTCAAAGGTAATTTGCCACCGTTTCAACATAATATTGCCACCCTCCACCACCCACCGAGAATCCAGTAACAAAGTGGCATCCTCAGGATTCCTACACTTGAAACCAAACCATCCTCGGGCTAGAAAGAAAACTTTAGGAGAGTATCCTAAGAGCAGTTTCCACGTTGTATCCACCCAACTCTCAATGGGCACCTGGATGAACCTGCGGTCAGAAAACCTCCCAACAAGAATGCATAAAGCCATCGAGCAAGCATCTTCCAAACCAATGTTAGAGCCAAGGATAAACCTCTGCTTAATTTTATTTAGTTTCCAGGGTTTAAAAACCCTCTAGTATATCCTACTAAATGGTGCTCCGCCTGCCTTAGAAACCGGTTCTTCTCCGGAAACTGGATCTCTTCTCTTCTGTCTAGAAAAGTTTAGTCTAGAAACTTTGTTATCCCTTGCTCCATATGGTCGCTTTGTGCCTAAAACAAACTCCTCCTAGTGGCAAGGACTCGACCGAGACAGGTAAGGTGCTCTAACAGTAGGAGATTACAAGTCATTTTGTAAACCATTAAAAGTGAGGACCTCGTTAAACAAGCCCACTTGTTTCCAGCCGGCCTCGTCTTCTTCACACATTAAGGCTGTGACTCCAACTTCCGTCATGGTGAGTTCAGAGTTAGCCACATATCCATCTTCGAAAAAAAACAAACGCCAACTAAACACCTTAGAGACCGCTGAAAAGACACAGGCCTAACCACCGCAGAAAGACTTGGAGTGAATAATATTTCTATTTCTATATAAATATCATATGTATGGTGTCTTATTTTATTTTATTGGCAATTGAATGTAATTTGAGTAGTTGTAAGGAAAATTGATACCCTCTCCACCTAGATTCAAATCTCACTTTGTAATATGTTGTATCACATTCAAGTATAATCCTATTGTTTTTTCTCTAACCCAAAAAAACGTTACATTCACTTATAATGCAATGTTAGGTGAAGAATTGAGTTTGAGTAGTAGGTTCTTTACATGGTGAAGATTGAATTTTCGTATTAAGTTCAGATAGGTTTGGGAGAAATTTTGGATTTTTGTAGTGGTTAAAACAGAGCTTTTCTTTGAGGTTTGATGGGATTATGCTTGACCAAAAACACAATTAATTTTTGGGTTAAGCCTTCTCTTTTATTTATTTTTAGTGTGAATTTTGATAGGTTTTATTAAGGTGAGGTGCAGACCTCCCAAACCAGTCATACCATCAGTTTGTATTAAACATGGAGTGCTTCATTTACTGCAAGTTATTTTTCTTAATCCTTGAAATGATTATAGGATTAATGCCAATTTGGGATGAGCAGTTTAAAAAACACATTATATATCTTAGAGGGTATCCATGACATTGGTTTTTCCAGTAGTAAGCTCTGTATCTATGTTGTTTGTTTCTGAAGTGAGAAGAGGATGACGATTAATTTCGAATTTTGGATGGGGCTATTGTAAGTAATGGTTTAGTCTGTCTTTAGTAATGGGAGTTTGATTCATCCCAGTAATGGAAGAACCAATAACCCGGTCTTTGAGCTGCAACTTTTGGAAATCTAATTGATTTCAGAGTGATGACACAATTATTCTATTTAGAAGTTGTATGTATGCATGCATAATCTTATACATTGATTTTTCATCATTAATACATTTCATCTTCATCTTAGGTAATGAAGGTATTGTTGTATTTTTGTGTTGCAAAAAATTGTATGAAATGGATTCAACATGTTGAAAAACCCTGGGGCACTGGAAAAGAGTCATTTCGTAGAATGTTTACACTACTACCATATTTAATGCACATGATTCTGAATTGATAAGAATCCTTTCTCAGGTACCCATATGGTGCTAATTTACAGAATTTGTTTTGCAGATTCACTGTTGGTCACGAGATTGCAACTTTCCTTGTTTCATGCATAATCTTGTCCAAGGCTTGGGAAGAGTCACATCTTGCAAACAACTCAAATATTTATACTCTGAATGAGTATGGAGGTGTTGCATATGTTTCCTTCCCTTCATTTCATAAAATAGAAGGTTTCGTCGTCCAAGAGAGAAAATATGGAGAGGGAAATATACAAACCAACCACAAGGTCTTCTTTGTTTGCCTCAAGGGTAACGCTGATCAACCAACCCTTTTCCATCAGGGAGCCCTTAAGTTGTTCCTACATATTATCGAGAATACCTATTTCCAAGGGAAGGTAAATAAATTTATTTATGCACAACTTTACAGATAAAGTGATCTTGGTTTCATAAAAGACGGGTTTACTTCTTCACTAATCATAATTGATCTTTTTTCAAAAAAGGGAGAAGTAGCATTGTGTTGATGTATTCCATGATCGACCATAAGGTATGGTCCTGTTTTGGCGGAGGTCATGTCCATAAGAGGGATAAGGATAGTGAATTCTGAATTTTCAGAATACTCTTACGAGATGGGTCTCGCCTTGCAGGTCAAAGCCATTGGTGTTGGAGCTCAGGTAATACTCTATTCCTCTTTAAAATGAAATTTGAATGAATAAAAGTAATTACATTTAATGATTCTGTTGTGGAATTAATTTCTATATAAGTAAAAAGCCTGGAAAGTACGGTGGACTAGTCTGATATTATGCATTGAGAGAGATAAAAAACCTGTGAGGTTCTTTAGGCCTAATGTTTTTTTTTCTTTTCTCTTTATATTGATGAAAAACATTACACAAACATACACATGAAGATAGAACATCTCTTCCACCTCACTTACTCCTCTATATGGGTAACAAGATTGCAATTTAATGAACAGTCGGTTTTTACTGTAATCCAGCGCTTTTTGAGCTTTACATAAAGAAAAATAGAAAGCTTATTATTTATGTCATTTGAGTCTTTGATAAATTGCAAGGCCATCCTCTCAGCTTGTCTAGAGGTTGTAAGGTTTGATATTAGGCTCTAATCTGTTTTTGAATTGATGATGACAAATTTTTCCAGAATGACAATGCACAGCGTACCCTACGAAGAGCTGGAGAAATTGAAAACAACTATAACACAAATGTTGATAAGTTAGCTGTTGAATTAGGCCAAAAACAAAGTACTATGGCAGAACTTGAGTGGTATAAAGAGGTTTGTGAGAAGGACCGTCGTCTAGGATATTATGATTCCTTTAAGAACCGTGGCAAGAAGGATATCGATGCCAATATCCGTAGTAAGAGGCTCGCCGACTTCTGGGATGGGATTATTGGAATGTGGAGGAGGCATGAGTTGCCAATTGATTTCCAATCCCAAAATAAGTGGATAAACGCTGGCAACACATATAGAAGACTTGTAGAGCCTCTGGATATTGCATATTATTATCACCCTCCTAACGCCAACAGCAATGATTATTACCCTCCTAACGCCAGCGGCAAGTATCTTTCAGGTGGAAGACCCGATCGTCATGAAGTTCTTCAGAAATGGTTGGAAGAAAAGACAAAACTCGCAGTTCAAGAGGTGCAAAACGCCGCACAAAGTGTGCATCCCTCACTCAGGACTCATGCTTTTGGGCATATGTAGAAGAGGCTTGGAAAGACCTGGAAAGTCTCAAACAAGGCCAACACCAAAGCCTACAAAACCTTGAAAAGTTTGAAGAGTGTGTGACAACGATGGAAAACGTTCTCAGTATTTCTTCAGATGTTTTATTTGAAGAAAGCAGCTTCATGATGTGGTGGAAAGAATGGGAAGAGTATAACAAAAATCAATCCTGTGAATGGAGCTCTCCTTTATATGAGATTATAAAAAAAGAAAAGAAAGCGCTGAATTTGCAGGTTCTCTGAACGAAAAAGTTGTCTCCCATTGTGAAGAAGAGGACTTTATTGCAATTGGATGGCATAGTTTGTTTTTTAATGTAATTTCGGTTGTTAATAATTTTGAGGAAGAGTAAATTCTTTCAATTAGTTTGTTTCTTAGTAGTCACACAAAATAAATGGTTGTAATTTCAATCATTAACTTCCTAGCTATTATAAAGACATCCGTTTATGTGTTTACATTTTTACATTTACCTAATCATATTTAAAAATTACTTTGATAGCTCATTAATTGCCACCTAAGAGATTAAGAGAAATTAAAATATTAACACCAGATAAATAAAGCCCAACCGTTTATTTGTTAATCAATAATAAAATTTAATATATTCTTTTAAAGATTCTTTTCATCTTATCAAACTTTCGGCGTTGATTAACCACAGTTATGTGACTGTGCTAGTTTATTTTTAGATGTTTAAATCATTTGTAATGTTATGTTATTTTGCTTAAACTTTTCAAAGTGAGGATTTATGGAGAGTTGGATTTTCTTCTTCTCTATTTAGTATGTTGGATTTTTTTCTATTTAATATGTGTTGTAATAGTTGGTGTTGAAAGTGAGATGATTAAGTATTGATAGTTTTTAGGTGAGAAAATATAATACAATACATTTATGTTTTTTTTTTTTTTATGTGTATTCAAAATATAAAGACAAAGAGATACGTGTAATCCCTTTAGTATTTAACATAACATTTAAAAAATATTAATAATTTTATATAGAGAGTTATAAAGTACTTGAAAGCAAAAAAAATATTTATTTGGTTAATAGGTGCTTTGTGTGTATAAATTAAAAGTAAAAAAATTCTTTTGATTAAAACATGAAAATGGCGTGTTCTTCACCATGAAGGAGATGTGTAATTTCTTCAATGTTTAACATGGACTTGACACATGGTGTGTGTGTGTATAAAGAACCAATGTAAATCCATTTCAACTCCAAATTTATCATGCTTCTAGAGGGATCTATTGGGATCAGAAGACTTGCAACACATAATTAATAAACAGAGAAATGAAAGATAAACATATACACAACAAGCAAGAACTAGATGGGAGAAATGATATCTTTAATGCTAAGTCAATCATGGAAAAATGGTTACAAATCCCATTGAAGCACCTCAAGGGATTCTACATTTAAACAAAAAACATTCAAGGGTTTTCTAGGCATATGGAAGGCCAAACACTCAAGGAACCAACCACAAATGTAAGTGCAAGGGTATGTGTTGTCACAACCCAACAATCTTCACATTGACAACAATTTCCTGATACCTTGCCCAACGAATCAAACATCACCTTCTTGTAATCCAAGAGAGGCCAAACACCACCACAACTTTTCTAACAACACTGGTTGCATTAACATGTCAAAACAATTTTCTATAGTATGGATCACTTCACCTCCAGTGAATCAACATAACCACAAACTAAATCAATGCAACCATTGCAGATGATACCCTTGCTTCTTAGATACTGAAGCACTCATTTCCATGCTCTTTACCTAGTTTTGTCATGTGTCCATTGACAACATCAACTGCATGTGAAATATCTTACCATTTCATTGCATACATCAAACTTCCTACTAGCATACGATACACGAGACATATAAACCTTTTTTTCTTCATTACTTAGAACATAAACCCGAAGAATACTTACAATGAAAGCCAAAGGGATATTTATCAGTTTCACATTATTCATACTGAATTTCCTCACTATCTTCTCAACATACTCATGTTGTGATAACCAAAGCTTACCATATTTCATGTCTCTGTATATTTACATGCCCAAGATTTGTTTTAGCTGCGCCCAAATCCTTCATATCAAACGTCCTAGCTAACTGAGCCAACCTGTTGATCTCAACCATGCTTGTTACGCCGAAAGGCGTACACCTATTGGCAATGGGCACAATTAATCACCTTTTAATCTAAAATTCTAATCTGATGGCTAACAATTGAAGATGCCGTCATATTCTTAGTCATCCTCCCAAATCAATGAATGTGATTTACTCTTCATAAGTGCCTTGTATTTTTTAATGCATCCGTTAACCTATTCACTTTTTAACATTTACCTAATCATATTAATAAATTACTGTAGCACCATATGATTGCCATGTTTAAATGATTAACCTTTGGGATTACCACGTTTGTATTATTAGCGGGCACTACTTCAACTTCATTTTTAGGGATTACAGGTATCACATAGGCAGACCACGTTTCCATGCTATCACAGATTTCCTCAGTTGTCTGTGCGTTTCATTCTCTACCCTAGATTTCCCCAGTCGTCCGTGCATTTCATATTGGATCGTCAACCCACCTATCATATTAGATGAGTGTTTCATTTTTTGCATGAGCGTGGAGAGTGGTAATGTATGATGCTAGGCGTCCTAAAACACAATGGCAGGTGGAATAACAATACTCATGCTTTTGGGAATATGTAGAAGAGGCTTGGAAAGACCTGGAAAGTCTCAAACAAGGCCAACACCAAAGCCTACAAAATATTGAAAATTTTGAAGAGTATGTGACAATGATGGAAAGTGATCTCAACATTTCTTCATATGTTTTCTTTGAAGAAAGCAGCTTCATGATGTGGTGGAAAGAATGGGAAGAGTATAACAAAAATCAATCCTTTGAATGGAGCTCTCCTTTATCTGAGATAATAGAAAAAGAAAAGTTGAAAGAGTTGAATTTGCAGGCTCTCTGAATGAACAAGTTGTCTCCCATTGTGAAGAAGAGGACTTTCTTGCAATTGGATTGCATAGTTTTTTTTTAATGTAATTTCGGTTGTTAATAATTTGGAGGAAGAGTACATTCTTCCAATTAGTTTGCTTGTTTGCTGCCAAAAGTACTTTCTCCCCCATTAGTTCCTTGCTTATTTTCGAAATGTAATTTATTTTCAGTTGTTTAAATCTTTTGTAATGTTATGTTATTTTGCTTAAACTTTTCAAAGTGGGGATTTATAGAGAGTTGGATTTTCTTCTTCTTCTCTATTTAGTATGTTGGATTTTTTTCTTCTTCTCTATTTAGTATGTGTTTGCAATGTTTGATAGATGTACATAACTTGAAATGTTTAGATATGACAAATTATAGTGGATGTGCCTTGAAAAGGCTTAACAACTACGATAGATTTTTTTTTTTGTTGTTGTGATAGTTGGTGTTGAAAGTGAGATAATTAAGTATTGATAGTTTTTTGGTGAGAAAATATAATACAATACATTTATGTTTGTTTTATGTGTATTCAAAATACAAAGACAAAGTTATTCTTGTGCAAAAAGGCATAGTATGAGGGAGATGTGTAATCCCTTTAGTATTTAACATGACATTTAAAAAATATTAATAATTTTATATAGAGAGTTATAAAGTACTTGAAAGTAAAAATAATCTTATTTGGTTAATGGTTAAAACATGTTAATGGTGTGTTCTTCTCCATGATGGAGATGCATAATTTCTTCAATGTTTAACATGGAATTGACACATGGTGTGTGTATATAAAGAACCAATGTAAATCCATTTCAACTCCAAATTTATCATGCTTCACAATGAGAGACAGCGCTGAACCAAAAAGTTGTCTCTCATTGTGAAGAAGGGGAGTTTTTTGCAATTGGATTGCATAGTTTGTTTTTTTTAATGTAATTTAAGTTGTAGGTTGTGAGTAATTGGAGGAAGAGTACATTCTTCCAATCAGTTTGCTTGTTTGCTGAACAAAGTACTTCCTCCCAATTAGTTCCTTGCTTATTTTCTAAAAGTAATTTCTTTTCATTTGTTTAAATTGTTGTAATGTTATGTTGTTTTGCTTAAACTTTCCAAAGTGGGGATTTATCGAGAGTTGGATTTTTTTCTTCCCTATTTAGTATGTGTTTGCAATGTTTGATAGACATACATAACTTGAAATGTTTAGATGTAATAAATTATAGTGGATATGATTGGAAAAGCCTTAACCATTACTATAGAAGATTAATTTTTTGTTGTGATAGTTGGAGTTGAAAGTGAGATGATTGAGTATTGAAGATTATTTTTTTGTTGTGATGGTGTTGAAAGTGACATGATTGATTATTGAATTTTTTTTTTTTTGTTATGATAGTTGGTGTCGAAAATAAATTGATTGAGTATTGATAGTTTTTTGGTGAACAAATATAATACAATAAATTTATGTTTTTTTTTTTATATGTATATTCAAAATACAAATACAAAGTTGCTTTTGTGGGGAAAGTCATAATATGGGGGAGATGTGTAATTCCTTCATTGTTTAACATGACTTTTAAAACAAATATTAATAATTTTATAGAGATATAAAATAATTGAAAGCAAAAATATTTTTACTTAGTTAATAGGTGTTTTGTGTGTGTATTGAAAGTAAAAAATTTCTTATGGTTAAAACATGTCAATCCAATGTGTTGCTCACTATGATGGAAATGTGTAATTTCTTTCATGTTTAACATAGAATTGACACATGGTATAATATATACATATATAGTATTATCTTGCCTTAGCAAAAAAAAGACGTGTTTGAGTGTACATTATAGCACACCAACTATTCTTCCACCACAGTGGAAACCAGAACGTGTGGACAAGACAACTGTTCATTGTTCCAAAACCTTAAGAAAAAGAGACAACTGTCGACATGGGGACTTGCCACTTGTTCTGCCACAAGCGTGGAAATCAGAACATGCGGTGGAATTAGTGCCCCGACCACCTATCAAACCAGAACCAGTCTGTGGTGTAAAAATTGCAAAAAATTAGCAATTAAACCAGAGAAAAAACATGTGAAAGCACTAGATATGGGGCGAACCCAGGCGTTCATCTTGGTGAAGTCGGAAGACGAAAGGCTGGCAGCAAGTCGAGCTATGACCCTTCTCAGGCTTGCTTGATATGGAGTCATATAGGATGTCCAAACGCTTGTTGAAGATGCTCTGGCGGTGATGTTGCTTTGCCAAATCCTTGCGCATCTCGAAGATCAAGACCAAGTGGTCTTCCGTAAGTCTGCAAGAGCTGGGAGATCGATGAGCCTGTTCATCGACTTCATCATCATGAGCCTGTTCATCATCAGGGTCTTCATCCATGGTAGCAGCGACAAAGTCATTTGCAACGGCATAATCCGTGGCAGGGTCCTCTTCCATAGTGGCAGCCGAATTTTGTCTTGAGTGTTCCTCTGGAAGCGTGACTTCTTCTTCCACAATGCAGCTTGTCTTGGCTTGATCCTGGAAGGGGGTGGTGGTGCAAGTGGCGAACCGATGCTCCAAGGCGGTTGATAGGAGGAAAGGCAGAATTTCCTCCCTGTTGGGCAAAATTTCTTCTTCCACCGGGCAACCTCCATGGAGACCCTCTGTGCTTGAAGGACAGGGCTCTGATTGAGCCTCTTCAACCCAATTCTAACCAGAAGAACCCGGGTGGTCCGAGTTGTCTCCTGGTATGAGAGCTAAAGAGGTTGGTCTTAGGTGTTTTGTCTACCAAACCGGCTATAATAGGATGACCCTCGCCGGGGCTTACCTCTCTCGCAAGGCATGGCGGAGCAGAGCATAGAGCGAACAAAATTAACAATGGTGCGAGCTAGGGCGTGGAGCAGAACAAGCAGAATGATACCGTGAACAACGACCAAATGCCCGATATAGAACCCCCCACAGGACGAAAAGACCAGGAGGAAGGAGGATTTGATGGCTCTGGTAGCCATTAGTGCAGGAGTAATAGCAATTACCGGTTTCATACTGATGCCGAGAAGCCGAGCTTGGGTCCCCATTAAGGCCCAACACACTAGACATTGGCGCTCATGTAAACTAACCATCGTAACTGGAGAGGGGAGGAGGGTGGCGGCGAGGGGCTTTAACTATCCTCGTATTCACTCCATCCAATGATGCATGTACTCCATGTGTCACCCCATCCAGGGAACCCAATATATATTAAGTTTAATTACATTGTTCCACTTAATTATAAGATTTGAAATTAATTTTGATATTTTTTTTAACTCATTTGATTTATTTAACAAATCTTTTAAACCAAATAAATTCTGTTTAAGGGATAAATGCTTTTAATCCAAATGAAAATTTTCAAATCAAAACTAAACAATAAAAAGTGGAAGAATATGTAATTTTAAGACATAGAAAAACTATTTTCGAGTTTGTGAATGCATACACATAAGGCAGTGACAGAATTCGTTTACACAGTTAGTTTACCCAAATAAAATGTCAATTGACTTGTACCTATGACGAATAATTTTTTTCCACAAAAATGAGAATGCTGGAATGAAAATGAGAACGTTGAATGTTTCCTTTAATGCTTACGGGATTTTAAAAACACAACGAGATTGTGAATGAGCATAACCAAATTGGTAGCTATAATTTCACCCTCTGATTACTTTTATGCACAATCAAATTGAGTGTTAAGAAAGCAAAGCTATTGTTGTAAAATAGATTAAAAATACATAATATTGTATGTTTGAAAAATCTATTTCTCAAATTTTGAAATTCAAATTCTACAAAATAATGACCAAAACATACTAGTTTTTCGATTCAGCAATGTTCTTCTAAATGTGACAACTTTAAATTTCTCATTTTCTCATAGAAATAGAAACTTAAAGACATACAAATTTGACAAAATAATGACCAAAACATAATAGTTTTTCTCCTGTTCATAAAAAGATTTCAAACAATGTTTTTCTAAATGTGACAACTTCAAATTTGTCATTTTCTCATAGAAATAGAAATGTAAAGACAGACAAAGCAGACATTCAAAAATTTCAAAATAATTCTACTTTCAAATTTTAAATATACACACAATAATAATAAATGTGGAGAATAATGACCAAAAACATACTCATTTTCTACAGTTCCTAAAAAGAAAAGGATTTCGGTTGTTAATAATTTGGAGTAAGAGTACAATCTTCCAATTAGTTTGCTTTGGATTGCAAAGCTACTTAGAAATATTTTGAATGTAGTAATCTTATATAGTTGAAAGAAAAATGGCTAAAGTAATTATACAGTACTTAAAACTGGTAATAATGTATCACTTGTACATAGCCTAAAAGCTAAATAAAAATTACACTAGCTACTCCTTTTTCTAAAAGAAAATTTGTTCAAAATTATATTAATGATATAATTTTTTTTACATACTGTCATACATGTGATATTGGCTCCTTCACAACCCACACAAATACATATAAGTCTTTATCATAAACATTCTGGAAGGTTCCTTCAAAAACTAACAAAAGCAAATAAGTTTCACTGGATTGGTTTGTAAAAAAACCAAAATATCCAGTCTGACTAATACTGTCTGATTCAACCTCTGTATATATTGAGACTAAATAAGGTTCCATATATAAAACAAAAAACCTCTGATAGGTAAAGAAGTTCAGTATATATCCAGATGCTTTGTTCTCCCCGCTCCTCCAGGTTCCCACTGATAGTATGTTAATATTCCTTCAGGCGCCAGTAAGGATTCTTTGGAGAGCTTGTTTACCTCAATGTTGAACTCCTTGTAGATATGATGGAAACTAATGACCTGGAATTTTTTACATAATAACTTTGTGCGCTTTTTCCATCCTTCAATAGTACAAATATCCAATTTCCCCCTGTCGTTTAACCATTCTATTATCACTTTGGAATCTCCAAAGGCTTGCAGGCTATGAATATCCAGGAAATTTGCAAGAGTAAGGGATGCCCAGATTCCTAATAATTCAGCCTTTGAATTTGTACCTCCACCGCAATTAAAGAACCACCTTTAAATAAGATTTTTAGTGGTTTTTATAACCCCTCCGGCCCCACAGGAAGACTGATCACTTCTTGCAGCCCCATCAAAAAAAGTTGTGGCCGATCCTTCTTCATGTTGAATAAAGCATTCCTTTACAACAAATTTTGGAATAGGATTACTTTTAGTTCTAAACAGGCCCATTACCTTATGTAGAACTGAAAAGACCGCTGGTATCTTATTTTCAAAGATTCCCCTATTCCTTTCGATCCATAGACACCAACAAGTCAAAGTTGCAATCTCAGAAGAAACATACTTATCAATAATCCATAGATAAAAAGAATCAACTATATCATGTCTTGACCAAATCCTATTTAACTTCAAAAGGTCCTTTAATAAATCCCGTAACTGTTTTGTAAATTCACAATTGATAAAAAGGTGTTCCAAGCTTTCTGAGTTCCTCTTACAGAAAATACAAAAGTCGGGCCCTTCCCAACCTCTCTTTTGAAGTCCATCCCATGTCAAAATCTTCCAGGAAATGTTCATCCATGAAAATAGTTTTATATTTAGTTGAATCTGCCAGCTCAAGATTTTATGAATCCATCTGGGCGAATATTGTAAATTTTGAGTAGAAACAATGGCTCGATAAATATTCTTTACATTTATTTTGCCGGATGCATCTCCACCTTCCCACATAAGTTTATCATTTTCATTACCAAGGTAAACTCCAGCGGCTGAAAGACCTTTTGTAAATATATTCCATTCACCTACAAGGGTACCACTTAAACCCAAAGAACCTCTACTTATCATTTTCATTACCAAGGTAAAATCCAGCGGCTGAAAGACCTTTTGTAAAGATATTCCATTCACCTACAAGGGTACCACTTAAACCCAAAGAACCTCTACTTAACCATAAATCAGATAACTCACTTGTCACTTGTGGATTCCTTGCATTGACCAGTACATTAATCTCCTTTATTGATAGATGATCACGTAGAGGCTGAGATAATAAGGATATTTCACCCATACCCATAATCACATCTCTGCCTATAAGAATCTGATCCCCCGACCCAGGTAACCACCTCTGCTAGTGAAGTAACAGGTGAATCGATTTCAATAGGTTCCTCCAAATCCTCGAGGCTGTAGAAGCTTCGAAAAAAGTCAATCTAAACCATTTTATCACATCAGAATGTCTTAAATACTTATCCATCACAATATTATTCCATAACCCTTTGTCGAAGAGTGTGTGCCAAAGAGTGTTGGCTAATAATGCTAAATTAAAATATGCCAAATTTATGAGACCCCAGCCCCCACTAGATTTTGGTCTGGAAAACGCCTCCCAGTTGCATAAATGGATATGACCAGTCGGGTTATTACCATTCCATAAGAAATTAAAGCATAACTTACGAATCTGGTTGAGTATAAATTTTGGAATTAACTCCACTGCTATCCAATAAATAGATTGGCTTTCCAGAACTGTCTTAAGCAATATAAGCCTTCCACCCAACGAGATCCATTTATAACACCAAATCCCGATCTTTTTTTAAATTTTATTCACAAGACACATCCAATCCACCACCCTCTGCAGACCAGTTTTCAGAAAAAAGCCCAAATATTTGAAACCTGAGTGCAGGGATAAGAAGGGAAAATCAAGTAAAGATCTAAAAGGAGCCAATTCTGTTTCACTCATCCCTTCAAAGTGAACTATAGTCTTTGAGGAATTTACTTGTAACCTAGTAGCTTTACAGAAAAGGTTAATGCAATCAAGTATTTCCTTCCATTCGTTCAGATCAACATTGGACATGATCAGAACATCGTCAACAAAGAAGAGGTGTAGGATATTTACCAATCTTGACACTTTAACACCCAAAATATTATTCTCCACTTTTCCTTTTTTTAATAACAAGCTGAGTGTTTCCATTACTAGGATAAAGAGTAACGGAGACAAGGGACAACCTTGCCTAAGGCCCCTCCCACTTTTGAAAAAATCCATGGCCTCCCCATTGATGATAACAACAAATGTAGGTGAAGTAACACAACTCATTATCCATCTGGTCATTTGAGTTCCAAAGCCTATCTGAATGAGTACCATATGCAGAAAATCCCAATCCACACAATCATAAGCCTTACGTAAATCCACTTTGAGAATCAATGATTTACTATTTTTCCTCTTAGAAATACTATGCAAACACTCAAAAGCAGTTCTTATAGCATCCTGGATCCCGCGGCCTTCCAAAAACCGTAACTGCTCTTGTGAAAGCTGACTGGAAAAGAAAGGCTTGATTCTGTTAGAGATGACTTTGGAGATCAACTTATAACACAGATTGCAGAGGGAAATCGGCCTAAAGTCTCTGAAAGAGGTACGATTATTCTCTTTAGGAATCAAACTCAAGAAAGTTGAGTTTAAACACCCTGGGATTTTCCCAAAATTTCTTGATTCCTCCACCACCTGAACTAAATCTTCGCTGACCAAATAAAAAAAAGAGGTGAAAAATTCCACCGTCCAACCCTTCGAGCCTAGACTCTTATCCCTCTTAAAGAGACCGAGAACCTTTTTAATTTCCTCTGCTGTTAAAGGTTTTAATAAAGATATTAAATCCTTTGTCTGTATCATTTTTTTGAAAAGATTAGTAACCTCCAATTTTTCCATAGTGAAAGAGTCAGACCGAGCCTTATAAAAATTATTAAAGTAATGAGTCGTTGCCTTCTTCAAACCTGCTTTCCCTCTGCATTGCTCCCCAGACTCCTTAGTTATTTCCCGAATATATTTGTGTTTGCGTCTCTGACTTGCAAAATTATGAAAAAAAATCGTATTGGAGTCACCGCTTTCAATCCAAATTGCTCGGCTTCTTTGGCACCACTTCTCCTCATTATATATTAAGATTTGGTTTCTCTCCTTCTCCAGTTTTCCCAATAGCATCTCCTTTTCATTAGTTGAGTTACCCTCAACAACACTTAAAAAACTTTATTTGATCTGCGCTTCCAATGATATTATACGTCTCATTAAAATTTCTTCCTTCTTTTTAGACCACAATTTAATCTGTTGTTTTAAATCTCTTAGTTTCTAGAATAATCTACGTTGAGATCCTTCCTCAGTGAAATACTTTTTATCTTTCCAGACGGAATACACTAAAGACTTGAAATCAACATCCAAAGACCAAACCGGATTGAACTTAAAGGGATAAATCTTGTTAACTGGGACTATATCCATTTGAAGAACAATAGGTGCATGGTCCGAAATAAACAGAAATTCCACCCACGACCGATAATAATCTTTGGAGATTATTAAACTTTATGCAATTAAACACCTGTCCAATCTTTTCAAAATAGGTTGTGATCCCTGTCGACCATTGCGCCACGTAGGAACCATCCTATATGGTCGGATATCCACTAGATTCTTTGGCTTGAAGATTTCTTTTAGGTGATCTGCCATAGAAACCGAGAAATTAGTACTACCCAACACTTCCTCTGCTAAAAGAGTAATATTCAGATCCCTCGCAATTATCAAATTGTCAGCCGAGAGCAGGCCACTATTTTCCATAAAATCCAAAAAAGTTCTTTTATCCATACAAGGACCATAAACATTGAGTAAAGAGATAGAGCACTGTGTAGAAATAAACCGACCAATTAATAAAATACCCCCACAGGTTAGGGATGGAGTAAGGGAGTAAATGTTTGGATCCCAAGACATTAAAAGCCCCCCGGAATCCTAAAGAGCTAACATCACTAGAAACCCAACTTGGCTGAAAAATATGAACAAAATTCCTGGCTTTTTGTTCCTCAACAAGAGTCTCCTGCAAAAAAAGATATCTGGACACACACGATCCATCACCCTACGAAACGTGACATCTTTAAGGGAGCCCTCTATCCCTCTAATGTTTAGGGATAGTAATATCATTATTTTGACCTTGCTAGGGCCTTCAATGCTCTAAGTGCCCCACTGTCCACAGTGGAAGATTCCTTTACCTCAGGAATCAAAGATCCTCCAATCGCCTTTTTCCGTGAGCTTCTGGTTTTAATGGGTGAGACCTCTATGCCCAAACCCCTAGACCAAGCATATTCCTTATCCTTGCTTGTAGGAATAGCCTTTGAGGTTGAAGCAGTTTCCCCATCCATCGTCTCAGTTAAAACTGCTTTCCCCAAATAAACAGGAAGTGGAACTGAAGTGTTTAAGCCCCGCCTAGAAGGAAGGATACTATCAAAGACTTCCAGAAGAACTTCATCATCAAGTTCAGATTCATGGAAACCTTGCAGACCTAAATCTAAACCAGACTGTAAGGGAGACTCACTACCTATCTAAGTCGAAAGAGAATTAATTAAAACAGGTTCAACTTCGTTATCTAGGCCTACAATAGGGAGGATACTGTCATTACCAGGCACAAAAAGAGGTTTGACTCCAACAAGGTTCCTCAGTCCCGTGTCAATAGTGGTCGACTTATTACTAGACTTAAACCCCACAGTCAAGTCACCTACTATAGAACTGACTTTAATAGGAGATTCAGGGGCCAAAACTTGTGCAGAATCCAAAAAATCCTTTTCCCACAGAGTAAGAGAATCAAACAGAGACGGGCATAAATATTTTAACTTACCCGATAACTTCTCCATTGTAAAATCCCGGTTCCTTGGAACAGTCCGGAGGCTCGGATCCAACTTACCAAAAAGTTCAACTTCTGGGGTACAGTCCGGTATATCCCAGTTCTCAAGTTCTTCATAAGTATCTTCCACGACCTCCACACCTTTGCAATCCCTGTGCAGGTGTCCCATACATTGGCATCGATTGCACCTGAAGGGAATCCCCAAGTAGTCTAAGCGTTTTTTTTTCTTTCTTTTACGCCACACAATTTCCAGAGTTTCCGGAAGACCACCATGGATGTCTAACTCCACAAAAACTCTGCTAACCTTTCTGTCTGGTTCCATGAGTGCAACACTGTCTACGGAGATAAAATTACCTAAGGAATCTCTAATAGCTATAAGAGCGGTTTTGTTCTAGAAATGTAGAGGGAGCCCTGGTAAAAGAACCCAGAGGTGTCTCTTCGAGAAATACTCACTGAGCGGATCAAAGGCAAGACACCACCTCTTTATCACTAAGTTTCTAGCCCCAAATAACCATCGAGTCGCTAATAAATCCTCTATATCCTCGGGCGACCTACACAGAAAGCCAAGCCAACCTTTCTCCAGGAAATAAACCTTTGACATATAACCTAGAATAGGTTGCCATGTTTTGTCCATCCAGGCCTGGATAGGTTCTTGAGGTAAGTAATGATAGGATACCTGGCCTACAAGGCCACAAAGTGCCATGTTACAGGTTTCCAACAAACCTATATCCGACCCCAAAACTAATTTCCTTGGCACCTCATTAGGTCTCCAAATTTTCGTTTTTTGCCAGTAGGAACAGGAGTACTCCGGATCGATTTCTGAGGAAAATCATTGTGAAAACTAGAAGATTGTGAGTGTAATCCCTCTGAAAGCAAAGAGTTCAGGCTAAGAACAACAATAGCCTGGACAGAGGAAAACAAGGGCCTAGGAAGGAAAGTGGTAAAAGTCGGATTCTCAACAAAAAAAGTAGTTGGTTTAAGTCCAATAAAAGTAGACTCCCGTATTAAAGGCTCACTGCACTATGATGTGATGAGACTCTTTAATCCATTAAACTTCCACCCACCCAAATCACGAGATCCCATAACGTTAGCTGATAAGAAGTAATGGATAAGCACTTGAAGACAAGGTAAGGTTGACACCTAGAAGGCACCCACAAACCCCTCTAGTTTGGTCCAGTTCCCAAAGGTGGAAAAAAAAAAGTTAAGGGGCCACAAAACGACAATAAAAATGATAATAACAAGGGACAAGAAAGTTAATAGACCACAAGGTAGGCCCAAGCTAAAATAAATCTTGTGAAGAAACTTCCAAGTTCCAAAATTAGTAACTGGACAGTAAGTAAGCCACTAGACATGTAGAAAATCAGGAAGACAACAAAACACATAAATATAGCCAAGGAGACAACCTTCTACACACTAAAACGATAAGCATGACTCCAGTCTAACTAACCAAGTTCCCCCTACAAGAGTTTCAAAACACTCCTCGGGTCTGGTTCTACCAGTTTCCCGCCCATCTCCAATGTTTGATCTCTCTCTCTCTCTCCTGCATCCCTGTACTCTTGTACATACATGCCCATCTCCATTTAATAGAAAAGATTGTACCTTTATACTTTTGAAAACATCATTGTCACCCCCTTTCTCTCATCGTTGTCATCCCTTCCCCTCCTTATCTTTGAAAGTTGGAGTCCAATTGAACAAAGCAATTTAGAATTTTGTAGATTTTAAAAAATAATAAAATAATAAAGTGCTTTTACAACTAAGTAAAATCTCTCTCTCTCTCTCTCTCTCTCTCTCTCTATATATATATATATATATATATATGAAATGAATTGACACGTTGATCTTTTAATATGTATATTATTCTAATGATTTTGAGCCTTGTTGTTGTTGTTGAAGGACCTTATCATCTTTAAAAGGAAGAGTGTTGATTTTAATTCAGGGTTTACCTTGGATATCATCCTTAAAATAAGGAAAAGTATCCAATTTTTTTCTCAAATATATCATTGAGAAAAATAAAAATTAATAAATAAACAAAATTGTTATATAAAATAAAAATACAACAAATATTATATATTTAATTTAATTTTTTAATATTATTTTAATTTATAAAAATGATAAAAATTGTTTTTAAAAATAATTTGAAATTATTAAATTCATTTTTTTAATATTTAATTTTTTAATATGAAAATTTGGAAAAAAAAATTTGAATAACTAGAATTTTGATCTTTTTCTTCAAATAAATTTTAAAATTTTAGCCAATGCTTTTGTTGAGACGTGTGAATCCAAGAAAATGAGTGGGCGACAAGGTTAAAATTGGATTATTAAAATAATAACAAAAGACAATATTGAAATGAAAAAAATTAGGTCATAAAAATAAATTTTGTATCAAAGAAAATGTTTCATAATCAAATTATACAAATAGCATTTGTCCAAAGGTCAAACTTTAATGTTATTATTGGAATTCCAAAATCTTGAAGAATAAACTTAGTGCTAAAATAGGTCAAACTTTAATGTTATTGGAATTCCAAAATCTTGAAGAGTAAACTTAGTGCTATTATAGGTCAAACTTAAGTGTCATATGAATTTTAAAATCTTGGAAAGTAAACTCGCTCGGAAAGTAAACTCGCTCTGAAAGTTAGAATCCAACAAGATTTAAAGTAAAAACCAAAAAAGAAATACTTTACATAACAATATTAAAAAAAAAAATCAAATAAAACAAATATTTAAAAAAGCTTGATTAAATCATTCACTATTAATGATGATGATGATTAACGTTCACTAAGACCTAATTGGTCTATGGGACTTTAAGAGGGTAAGTGATTACTTGTGATTCTTTAGAATTTTGTTTCTATGCTCGAAAAGCATTAAGAGAAGCTTTCCAAGATCACCATACTTTTGTTGAGTTAAGAGGTTACGAAGGTTGGTAGTGTGATCAATATTTTG
>ML821252.1:64902-88416 GCA_009831015.1 Picea engelmannii
CTATGGAGCTCGTGAGAATTTGTTCTTATCTTAGCAATGCTTATTTTTTTCTTTACACTTGGCAAAACAGATAGATAATTTTGATCTTCTAGATTAGGGTTGATTACATCTTTATAATACCTTAATTTTCTTTTTTCATCTAAATATTTATCACACCACATTTTTTCTTTAAATTTTGATTTGACGTTTTTTTTAATAGTATCTTTATTCTGCAAAATGGTTTCTTCCATTATTCCCTAATAGTTTATCCAAGATTGGGCGTCTTTATGCCATCCTCGCTTGAGTCGATGGTGGTTATGACTTGATTTGGAAGCAATTTTAGGTAGCCTCTTGTCTTCCATGTTGTTTAACTTGTTATTATACATTAGGTATCTAGTCATAACCATGCTCTCAATAGGGGAGAGGCTAGTTTCAAATAAGCAAGTATTTACAAAAAAAACTTTTAACAATTAATACAATAATATGCTTTGACAATTTCATTGATGATCTCACGACATGGAAAAAGAATTGGATGAAAATCATATCAATGTACACAAACATGATGACCGAAAACATACTAGTTTTTCTCCCATTCATAAAAAGATTTCAAGCAATGTTCTTCCAAATGTGGTAACTTTAAGTTTGTCATTTTCTCATAGAAATAGAAATGTAAAGACAGTAAAATTGGACAAAATAATGACCAAAATATATTAGTTTTTCTCCATTTCATAAAGAGATTTCAAACAATGTTTTTTCAAAATGAGGCAATTTTAAATTTGTCATTTTCTCATAGAAATAGAAATGTAAAGACACGAAAAAAAGACATTAAAAAATTTCAAAATAATTTTACTTTCAAATTTTAAATATACATACAATAATAGTGAATGTGGAGAATAATGACCAAAACATACTCATTTTTCTACAGTTCCTAAAAAAAGATTTCTTAGAAGTGAAAACCTAAAAGCAGGCAAAGCAGACCTAATGAAACACTTAGTAATGAGTAAAATCATTTATTCATTTTAGCTTCAAAGGATTCCATAAATGAAACAAGCCTGACAAAAGGAATACCAGAGCCGCTCGAATCTACCCCAAGTATTAAGGAATACCAGAGCCGCTCGAATCTACCCCTAGGATTAAACTCATATTTTCTAAAACCTTTCTTGACAGAAATGGATTTGGCACTGCTTTCTGTACCAAATACTTTAGAAATCAGAACTCAAAATGTAAACTTCAAGGAAATAACATCAATAACATCATACTAGATTTTCTCAAATTGTTTTAAGAAACCGCTCAAACTATGCACTATTGTCTATTCTCTCATATTATAAATTTCCAAAGATCAACAAAACATAATTAATGAGCTCCAAAACTTACTTAGCCTTTTTCTAATAATTTAGAAGTCAAACTATGCACTATTGTCTATCCTCTCATTTTATAAATTTCCAAACATCAACAAAACATAATTAATGAGCTCCAAAACTTACTTCGCCTTTCTAGAATAGTTTAGAAGAGTGGTTCAAATTGAAAGCCAATGATGAGAAAATGATGAGAAATCTCCAAAAGAGGCACATAGGCAGTAAAAAATGACAAGCATTATCCACCATTCACCAAGCCAATGATTGGCTAGTGCAATGCAAGTAGGTGCAGGTGAATAAGTCGATGCATGTCCATCCCCACATGCATTGCATGACATAACATCCTCCAACTACTCCGCTCCAACTACACTTGATGATTGATTCCGACAGTTGTATCCTCCCGTGGATGTGATGTCAATCCCAAAGTACAGAGAGACTTGATGTTACTTGCATCTACTTACATTACTCCACACTCATTTTCAAATTTGAAAAAGACTTCCTTGATCACCTTACCTACATTACTCCACGCTCATTTTCAAATTTGAGAAAGCCTTCCCTGATCAACTCTCTCCGCACCTGCGCTCAAATCCCCTGTTTTGGTCATCGAAGAGTGAAAATGGAAGCTTTTGTAGAGCGGATAGTGTCTCAAAACCCAACTAGTCAAACATTTTTTAAAGCAGCAAGAAATATGTAACATGGACATGCATCGACATATCCACCTTCAACAATATTTGAACATTAACCTTCTCATAGTCATCCTCTTCTTGAGGTTGTCCATCATTGGCAACTGTCTTTCTCAACAACTCCAATTTTTTTCTACACATGACATACATCACAAATATATTAGTCGTCATGCAAAATAAAAATGCATGTATCATAGCATTCAAATCAATAAAAAAAATTCAGATATGTCCTAGCATATCTTTATGCACTTCATCACATTATCCTTAATGTTTTTCATGAGTGCAACACAAACAATTCTCAATTGTTTCTACAGTCATACAACCATCATCACTATGGTGTCAAAACATTTACTTTCATTGGCACACTTGTTTCTCATCCCAAAGAAAACATAATATACAACAAGAAAGGAGTTAAGGGCTCTTCCCTTTTTCCAACTCCTTCTACACAGCCTGGGACTTTTAGTCCAACTGAGTTATTCCAAGGCCTCATTGCGTTTACTTAACACGGATCATCCAAGCCTATTCATTTAAACATACTCATTGGTTTATTTTCTTTTTACCAGTTGTAATTTTTTTCACAGTTGTTCTTTTAAAGACTACAACTCTGTTAAGCAATTCAAAGTTTTTAAAATGAGAAAAGTATTCCCCCTTTTCCTTTTCTTTGCTTCTGGAATTTACTCCGTGCTAGGATCTTCCTACTATTTTCCTTGAGTAGAGTTGGTTAGGATCACCCTAACCTTTTGGATACACCAGCATGCTCCAATAATAATTTTATTTTTTTTGTTCATAATGAATCATGAACATGTGCATTTTGCACATTACCATTCAGTTATCAGAATGGTCAACTTTCATTTGTTATTCTTCCATTCATTGCATTGTTATTCTTCTCATTTTGTTATATATATATATATGCTTGCAACCCACTACTCAATTCTCAACAGTCATTAAGGTTGTGACTCTATTCTCCTAACATAGTCTTTACACAGTTCCTCCACAGGAAACTCCTTCAGCATGCATCTTCTTTATTTCATATCCATCACTATCTGTGATGGCCTCAAACTTGAGTCAACTTCAGATTTATCTTTTTAGTTGTTTACCAAATATTCCACAAGGAATATAAACATGTATCTTTATTATGCATCCAGATTATTTATCCACATATGTTCCTTGTTTTGTTAACTTACATTCATGATGCACTTAACCACATGCATAATCATGTTTCATTTTATCATGACAACAAAGTGTCCTTGCTCATTTACTCTTTCATCTATCTATACTATCTTTTCCCGAGGGAATGGAACACATTCCCCTCAGGCTATTATTCAAAACAAAACTTTCATGACTCATCAGGACAAAGTCAACCATGCATCCATGGTATTTATTCAATCTTAGAAAGTGAAATTCTTTCCTTATATTTCACTCATTTAGGCAGTCACGTCATGCCTTTAGTATACATATACTCTTACATCATACATGTGCATTACTTTCACATTTAATATCATTCATTCATATCTATTTGGTCTTCATATTTATATTTATACTGAGAAACCTTATAACGCATTCATTCCATGCACTCGAGCATGTATAGAAATAGATATATGTTCAACATGCAAGTTCATTGCTTGCACCTCAGGGATGATTTTAAGGATGGAAATCTATTTTAAAGTGTAGAAACCTTGGTGAACCTTACTAATCCTTCATATGTCAACTATAGATGTTTGGCGATATTTTTGTAAAAATATTCAAACTTCTAAGTATTTTATATAGTTTTTATAAACTTTTGGTGATTTTTAAGGAAAAATAATTTTATCCTATAGAATTTGGGTGAATCATTTTTAAAATAGCGAATCTCGTTTTTGGAAAAACCATGGAAAATTAGCCCATGAGCGAAATTTAGCCCCTAAAATCATCCCTGTTGCACCTTGTTCCATGTCATTCACACGCATGGACATTTCAAAATTCCATATCCTTCTCCCAGGTATCTTCCAATCATTCTTACGATAATTTTCATAGAGATACTCATCATTGAGTTGCTCTCTCTACTGAGAACTTGCACCGATCCACAGGATATCCTCATCGGAAGTTTCATAGACATATTCATAACTAGGTTTCCCTATCTAAAAAATAACAACTAAAAAGAAAACACTATTGTCTCAATTGCTATAAAAGCATTTCCCAACTCATAAATACAGTTTGGGCAATTTTTACCACGACCGAGGTAACAAACAACCAATCTAGCTTCCAACTAGTCTTGATCAACAGACCTTTCGATCAAGGGAATCCTTTTCTAGATTTCCCCTCACTACGATTTAAGTATACGAAACCATATCTATATGGCTACCATCCACCACTGGATGTAAATCTGACCCATCGGTCATCTAGAAATGCCCCAACACTTATGATCTGAAAATGAAAAAGGTTTGTGTATACAAATTTGCAAGTGAAATATTTATGTGACTTAGGCAATTGGATCAAGTTGCAAGCACATAAACTTAATGAGTTTTTTTACTTAACATGAACAACATAAACAACCATCAAAAGTAAGCACATAACACAACAAAATGATATATGAGTTCAACCCTCTCTTGGGCCACATCTCCTGGTCCAACATCCAATGGATCATTTTCATTATATGATAAAAGTGTCAAAGTAAGTGCTTTACAATGCTTATAATTCAAAATAGATGGCTCCAATGGCTCAATAATTTCCAAAAACACCTAATTGGGTTCTTTCTGCACCTGGTTTGGCCAAAAAATGAGAAAAATACACTCCCTGAAAGTATTTCCCCAATAGCTTGTTGTACCTACTCACCAAAATGCACCTCCATGTGACTGAACCTAACTCCGTTCATTTTTTGTGCCAAAAACCCAACACACGTGCCATTCTACAATTTCGAGCAAATTGTTGCACCATTAGCGAGCATAGGCGCCTTTCCTGGCGGAGGTTGTGATCGCATGGCCCCATGTGGCCAAGCTTCGACCTACAAATCCGCACACCTTCCAGCTTATCCGTTGGATAGTCCACGTCGTGGTCATGTGGTAAGGGTTAAGTAGTAGGGTCCGAGGGTTGGGGCTAAGCCCTGGTCCTTTTTCCGCTCGGATTAAACTTTAAAGAAAGTTCAAATATTTCTTTTAAACAACATGATTAAGAAACAATCATGGGTGGGATGGTAGCCCAAACTTTTCCAAGTCTCTGCCATACACATAGGTCCCAGGTTCGACCCCCGAGGACTCTATAAACTTTTACACCAACAAACTAATGATGGGGTTCCACGTGGCAACCCCTATTTGGGCCACGTGGCACCTTTCCATTCACCCCATACTTGACACATGTCGACCACTGGTTGGTCCATGTCCCTGCCAACCAATCTGCAAAATCACCTTTCCACGTCAGCACCTTCCACATCAGTTGTACGGTTGTACGATCAATTGACACGTGGATTGAAAAATCTACATTTTTTTCCCCGTTTGGAAAAGTGAAATTTGCAAGTGAAATATTTATGTGACTTCGGAAATTGGATCAAGTTTCAAGGACATAAACTTAATGAGTTTTTTTACTTAACATGAGAAGCATAAACAACCATCAAAATTAAGCACATAACACAACAAAATGATAAAGGAGTTCACCCCTCTCTTGGGCTACATCCCCTGGTCCATCTTCCAATGGATCATTTTCATTATATTCTCAAAGTGTCAAAACCAGTGCTTTACAATGCTCAAAATGAAAAATAGATGGCTCCAATGGCTCCAGAATGTCCAACAACCACTAGTTGGGCTATTTTTGCACCCAGTTTGGCCAATAATGAGAAAAATACATTCCCTGGATGTTTTACCCCAATATCTTGTTGTACTTGCTCGCCAAACACACCTTTGTGTGACTGAACCTAGCTCTGTATGTTTTCTGTGCCAAAAACCCAACACACATGCCATTCCGCAATTTTAGGCAAAATGTCTCACCGTTCGCGAGAATAGGCACTTTTTCGGCGGAGGTTGTGGTCGCATGGCCCCATGTAGCCAAGCGTCAACCTACAAATCCGTGCACCTACCAGCTTATTCGTTGGATAGTCCACACCGTGGTCATGGGGTAAGGGTTACGTAGTAGTGTTCGAGGGTTGGGGCTAAGCCCTGGCCCTTTTCCCACCCGAATTAAACTTTAAAGCAAGTTCAAATATTTATTTTAAACAATATTTTTAAGAAACAACTGTGGGTGGGCTGGTAGCTCGACCTTTTCCAAGTCTCTTCCATACACAGAGGTCCTAGGTTTGACCCCCGCAGACTTTATAATTTTTTACACCAACAAACCAACGACGGGGTGCCACGTGGCACATTTCCATATGCCCTGTTCCTAACACATTTTGATCACTAGTTGGTCCATGTCCCTGCCAAATCACCTTGCCACGTCATCCATACGGTTGTATGGTCAGCTGACACGTGGACTGTATAGACTGTACAATCAACATTTTTTTTGTCTATTTGGAAATGTGGACAGAATGCGATATCTCAGCCATACAGACTCTGTTTGAGCCCGTTGAAGTTGCGTTGCGATCACAAGGATGAGATATATGCAATGAATCCATTTTCAAGCAATTCTGAGCACTTTGATTTTTGAGCATTTTTTTTATCCCCTAGATCACTCCTCCCCATTGGGAAGCTTTTGGACCTCCAAAAGACTAATTTCAATCAATTTGAAGATGAGGGTACAAGTCCCTCACCTTTCCAACCTCAATCCATCAAATTTTATTGGATTTGTTCCTTTAATACCAACATGAAGGTAGTCCACATTCCCTCATTTTGAAGTTCTTATCTTTCTGTCAAGGATTGTATCCTCATGCAATTCTAAAATATATTCTGGTGAGAAGTCGTCTATGGAAGGAATTTGAACATTCTCTCCTTGATAATCAATCAAAGAAGGCTCATACAATATGAAATTCTCAACATTATCAATTGCATACATTTTCATATAAGGAGGCAAATCCAAACGGAAGGCATTGTTACCAATCTTTTCAAGAATCTTGAAAAGTCCATATCTATTTGGTTTCAATTTTTTACCTTCTCCTTTAAGACTCTCTTTGCTAATGTAAATCCAAAATTCATCTCCAAGTTGGAAACTGTGATCAACATGATGCTTTTCATGTCTTGTCTTGTACTTGGCTTGGATTTTTTCCAATTGTTCTTATACCATTTGATGCACCAACTGAGTTTGCTCAGTGAAATTCTTTGCTCTATCAATGTCATAATGACCATCAATAAAAACATCCTTCCCAAAGATAAAATCTAAAGGAGATTCTGGCAAATAACCAAAACATGCCTCAAAAGGAGATGTTTGAGTCGAAGAGTGGTTATCCCAGTTATACGCATGTTGAATGTAGTGTAGGTGCTCATCCCAAAGATTAGGATGTTTGATGTGATAACCACGAAGAAGATGCACTACTGTTATATTCATCACTTTTGTTTGACCATCAGTTTGTGGATGAAATGTTGTACTCTTTTTCATCTTGGTGTCCATGAGTGCCCATAAGCTTGACCAAAATTTCCCAATAAATTGAGAATCTCGATTAGAAATAATGGATTTGGGCAACCCAAAATGTACCCAAACATGCTGAAGAACATTTGTGCCATTTTTTCAATTGTAACCTGCTTCTTACAAGGCACCAAAATACACATTTTGTTGAAATGGTCAACGACAACATAAAGATAATCATGATTCTTTTTAGACATAGGTAATCCTCCTACAAAGTCCATGGAAATGCTTTCCCAAGGACGAGAAGGAACTGGAAGTGGAGTATACAATTCTAACTTTTTGTTGCTAGGCTTACTTGTAGCACATAAAGAACATCCTCTTACATATCTTGAAACACTTTCATTCATTTTAGGCCAATAGCAATACCTTTTCAAATTAGTCATCGTTTTGCCTACACCAAAGTGGCCAACAATAAGAGAAGAATGTGCTTCCCTTATGATGTTGACGCTTTCACCCTGTGGAATACATAGCTTGCCAAGATGATACAAAAACTTATCATGCACATGGTAATACAATTCCTCAACTTGGTTATAATGACACAATGTTGCATAAACCTCTTTAAAATCAACATCTAAAGCATATTGTTCAACATAACTCTCATGCATGGTAGAATTATGCTTAAGAATAATTGAAGCACTAACAATAGGCCTAAATATCATATCAAAAACTTTGTTATAAATGTATTTCTTATACCTGATAACCAAGTGGAATTGTTGTAGGAAACCCATCCATCTGAAGTGCCTTGCTTGTTGTAGCTTTGTTTGTGATTGTAAGTATTGCAATGGTTGATGATCTGTGTGAATGATAGTTTTTTTTCCCAACAAATAATGTTTCCATTTTTTCACACTTTTCACCAATGCATACAACTCCTTATCATATGTAGGTTAATTAATCACAACACCATTAAGAGTTTCATAATGAAAACAAATGGGCTTACCATGTTGCAACAAGTCTGCTCCCATTGCATAGTTACTTGCATCTGTTTGTATCTCAAATGGCTCTCTCAAATCAGGAAGTGCAAGAACTGGAGCTGAACTAGTCTTCTCCTTCAATGCATCAAAAGATTTTTGTTGCTTGCCTCCCCATTGGAAAACTTGCTTGATGCTTGTCGCTGAATGTAATGTAGTTGCAATTAAAAAGAAGTTAGCAATAAACTTTCTCTAATATTGGGTTACTCCCAAAAATATTCTTACCTCTGTTACATTGTTGGGCTTGGGCCAATCCAAAATGACTTTGACCATTGAAGGATCTATTTTCAGTTCTCCTTCTACCCCAAGTAAACAAGTGAGGTCTTTCCAAACTCACATTTAAACATCTTTAAAAACAAATTTTCTTTCTTCAAGACATCTAAAACTTTATTTACATGCATAACATGCTCTTCACGAGATTTTCTAAATATCAATATGTCATCCAAGTAGACAATCGCACAATCATCAAGAAAAGTCCTTAAAACATCATTCATGACTCCCATGAATATAGCAGGAGCATTAGAAAGCCCAAATGGCATAACTGTCCATTCAAACAAACCTTGCTTTGTTTTGAAAGTTGTCTTCCATGTGTCTCCTTCAACAATCCTATTCTGATGATATCCACTTCTCAAATCCAACTTAGTAAAATACTTAGCATCTTTCAATTGATCAAACAAATCATCAATTTTAGGAAGAGGATAACAATTTTTTATCGTAATCTTGTTCAAGGCTCTGAAATCTACACACATGCACCATGTACCATCTTTCTTTGGTAGTAAAACAATTGGTGACCTGCATGGGGATGTGATTGGCATGCTAACCCCTTTGTCAAGCAACTCTTGGATTTTTTTTTTTAATTTCAATATTCTCCATGACTGACATCCTGCACATACCAATGTTTGGAAGAGGACAATCTTGCTGCAATTTAATCTCATGTTGGATACCCCTTTTAGGAGGAAATCCTTTTGGTTCCTGAAACATCTCATCATATTGGTTAACAACCTCATATAAATCAGATTTTAACTTTGCATCACAACCTTGGAAAACTTCTTTTTCAACATTGTCTTTGGGTGTGATCATCAAGAGTACAAATTTCTTACTAGCATTGATTAATCTCTTCATTTGTTCAACATTTACAAGTGAAAAATTCAACTTCTTTGTATGTGATCTAACAATGTACTCAACTCCATTAAAAAAAAATATATATTTTTTCTCATGACGATGAAATATGGCTCTCCTATCATATAAATATGGGCTTCCAAACACAATACCACAAATATCCTATGGAATAACATCAAGCTCTACCTCATCTATAAAGTTTGCAGTGATGAAAAATCTAAGTTTACATCTTCTTGTCACATGCAATTTGGCATTGTCACATATCCAACCTAGAGGATATGGTTTAGGATGATGAGTAGTTTCCAAATGCAATTTCTTTACCGTATCTTCAAAAATGAGGTTTGCTTGAGATCCAATATCAAATAGAGTATCTATCTTGGTATGCTTTGAAATTACCCTTATGTGGAAAAGATCTATTCTTTCTTTTTCTTGTTGAGTTTCATTGAGGCTACTACTTGAAGAACTATTACTTGCAATAGAGTCCTTACCTTGAAAACCCATGGCTGTGATTTTTGTTTCATCACCAGAATCAAATCCTAAATCATGTTGTGTAGTTGCAACACTCTTTGGTTTCCCTTTGTTGTTGAACTTTTTGGGTTTCATTTAAGGATGAAGTTTCCAACAATGGTCTTCATCATGGCCATGTTTTGAACAATGTTTACATGTGAGTTTTTCTCCCTCTTTCTTGGCTGACACATTCTTCTTTCCATTTCCTTTGAATTTCCTCTTTCACTTGTCTCCATTAACAAATGACTTCTTTCTTCCCTCTTGAGGAGCATTATTCCCTCTTGCTTCCAAATGAGTTGCTTGTACACAAACTTCATCTAGATTTGTAGGGTTAAACATGAGAGTTGTGTGTCTCAAATAACTATGCAATCCTCCAATGTATTTGAGTAAAGTTTCTTGAAAAGATAAATCTATACCCAAAATCAAAGATCTTCTTCTAAATTCTTGAGTGTAGCTTTTCACACTTTTCCCTTTAACTTGTCTAAAATTTTGTCAATCCATTATAGCTTTCTGCATGTATGCTAATGGATAAAATTTCCTTTTAAGTGCAACAATAAAATCATTCCAAGAGGATAAAACTTTACCATGCTTTTTCATGTCCTCGAGTTTTGACTTCCCACCAAATGAGTGTTGCACTTTCCAATATAAGATAAGAAAGATGAATCTTAGTTTCATCATATTTGATTCTTTATATCCTACAATACATTTCAATCTGATGAATCCATTTATCCAATTTCTCAACATTTACCTCTCCATTGTACATAGGCAATTCAAACTTAATATCAAGCTTAAGCAAAGGAGTTTGTGGAGGAATTTTATCATGTTTTTTTGGAGAATTTGGAGGTGGTTGTGAAATGGTAGAAGAAGTGGAAGATGGAGGTGAAGGAGGTGGAGTATCACCATTCCCTCCATTTCATTTTGGAGTTTTATCACCTCTATATTCATTACCTCTTGGAGGATTTGAGCTTTCACCTTGCAACCTTGCAGTCCTTTCTTCAATTAAAACTTTCACCATTTATGTCATATCATAAAAAGCTTTTCTGAAAGTTTCATCTTTTGAATTTCATGACTCTCCTCATGAGCCATGCTTGGTGAATGCCTCCTTGAAGCCTGAGGTGAACGTATAGTTATCCTTCTTGAAAGTTGAGAAATTGGCTCTACAAGTTGACCTTATCCTCTTGTGAGCTTCAACCTTGTAAGCATCAGAAAACAAACACTTGCAAACAATCAAACCTTCAAAAACTTCTGCTATGATACCAACTTGATCTGAAAATGAAAATTTTTTGTGTATACAAATTTGCAAGTGAAATATTTATGTGACTTAGGCAACTTGATCTAATTTCCTAAGTCACATAAATATTTCACTTGCAAATTTGTATACACAAACATTTTTCATTTTCAGATCAACTTACTTTGCCACATTCAGGATCAATATTTCATTAATCCTTCTACCTTATCCTCATAAGGCACTATGTACTCAACATCATCAACCTTTTACTTATGCTGCCATAGTCAAATCATCACTAACCATATGATCTATGACATCACCATATTTTACATCCAATGACAGACTATAATAAGTATATATGCATGTTATATGCATGCTCTATCTTTGTGATATGCATTTCATCATATCGTCATGCACCAAGAATTGTACCCATGTCTGCAGTGCAGACGAGTTCCACTTACTTACCTAATTTATAATGAATTCTAGTGTTTAATAACATTTGGACTATTTCCTTAAAGTCCAAATAAAATTTTGAAGTCTATTACTTACTAGGTATTTTAATACAGAACTCCATGGCATCTTTAGATCATAATTAGTCTTGGGAAGAAAGTCCATCTCTTTCTTTTTAAATTTTTGTAGAGGTTCTAGTTGTTTTGTCCATTCTCATTAAAACAAAAATAGGTTGTAAATGCAAATCAGCCTTAACCATTACACCAATAATTCTTCCTTCTATTCAACAACAACCAGGGACATAGGTCACTCTCCTCCTCTCATAGGAATTCTGGCAGATTATTTTTCTATTCACCAAGCAAGGGAGGTTTCTATGATTGCTCAGTTAATCACTTCATATTTCTACAGATCCATTTATAAGCTTGATTAGAAAAAATGATGCCCAACAATTCATGTACTCATAAACAAATTCGTTTCTCAATTCCCTTCAGAACCAGAGAGTTGCACATGATATCCCTTTTCAGAAAACGGTCACTAGACCCATTCCTCTTGCATATACACACCCTTAATTTAATAGGGATACACACTCCCCTAGCACAACCATGAGCTTTTGAACTTGCTCATGTCACTTCATTTCTACCTTCATGAATGTTTTTCTCAATCTATAAGGCTCCTTTTTACTTGCTTACTGGGTTATTCCAGCAACAATTTTCATTCCTTATAGGTCAAGTAAATTAACCTCACCATTTCCATCAATCCTTTGATTGTGAGGGATCATACACATATACAAGGTTTAATCCTTTATTAAAGCAGTGATTATTACTGCTATGGATCCTTTCAATCCATTCACATCCAATTCTTGTTATTAGTTCCTATCATCATAATCCCACTCATGTAGGAGTAGTTATCATTCTACCAAATCAACAATATGCTCCCTCTGCCGCACATCAGCATGTAACTTTTTTGTTACAAGAATTTTAGGACAAAACCTCAATCAAGGAGCTGGTGTAGATAACAACTAAACTTTTCCAACGCATATGAAATTTTCTACCAGGCTTGTCTTTGCCTTGTTATACCAGTCCCGTGATTGATTTTTGGCCCATCCAAGCCTAGTGTTTGAATCTTTCTCTGATAGATAGAGTAGGGCAGGGTGTCCTCCCCCTTAAATTTTATTTCTAATAAATTTTTTAATCGACTTTTCCATGAGCCCATGCAGGACAAGTGTTGTATATTGCTCTGATACCACTCTATCAGGCATCTAACCCCTTAAATACCCTTTTAAGGGATCAGGTATAAAATTTTCCTCGATTTTGCATCTTCTTGAATCCCTCAGATAAGGGAACCATTTCCTTCTTCTCTCCGAGATCTTTCCAACGACTATAAACTTGTCCAAAACTGAGTTCTGGTTCGAGATTTATGGCGTTCTAAAGTTTCAGGGTATCATTAGACAACAACCACCCCCCTTCGCCACGCGACATCCATGTGGCATCACTTCTCTCGTGCCGTCCGACATGGCACTATCGCGACCTAGGTCGTCATCCCCTGACAATGACATAGTAGTTGGTTTTAGAGAAATACTTCATGATCTTCGTGGATACTGGGCCTTCGACCCTCCGTCATTCCTATACCAGAGTCTCTTTCCTCTTCAGAATCTATTGTGGAACTTGATCCACCATTGGATCTAATGGCTAAGATTCATCCACTCTCAACCCATGGTTTAGATCTGACAAGGGAAATGGGTCCCACACTTAATTCACAACCAATCCCTCGTAGTCACGTGGATTTATCCAGGCACGTCACCACGTCATGGCGCACGCGGGCCCGTCCAATCGAGACTGGACACTACCACAGGGGAAACTTCGGTGCTTCGACACTTCAACCACCTTTCTCTACTTGCAAATCCTTCGAAGTCCTGAAACCCAGGAATCATGCCACGTGGCTCCATCCTTCGACCCTTTTGGAGCTTGTGTCTTATCACTCCAAACACTTGGAGTTCCAAAGTCCCGAACTCTCAGATTGGGTCCCTCTTGTGTATGTGGAATTTTTCATGGGTGTCCCTACTACCATCTGCCACCTGGAATATACGTGGTGATGAAGCCACCTTGAAACATGGTACCCAACTCTCTGACCCTATACCATATATGATGAGTTAGCATGACACGTGTCTTAACCACGAGATGAAACCCAACTTCTTGGTTTTGTGGTCGGACTTCCACCATGTATGTTGGACACATCAACTATTGACGTCACTCTGACCTTTAGGAAAACTCCACACTTTTCATTTTAAGACTCCCGAAGTGGGATTTTGCTGGAGTTCTGAATAACGATCAGACGACCCACATCTCTCCTTGATTTCCCTCTCTTTGATCCATCGACTGATGGGGATTTGTGGCTCCGCATTCTCGCGATCCACGCGATCCTAAGTCTTTAGTCCCTAGGGGTAAATGGCTGGGAGGATCAAAAGGTAGAATGGCCATTTGTTGTCAGTCATCCCTTCCCCTTACTATATCATTCCACTAACACTCGATCTAAGGGTCAAGAAGGATCCTTAGATCGATAGCTCGCGAGTTCGACGTTCGGGGATTCTAGCCATGTAACACTCTTTTTCTCCTAGAGTGGGTCAATGTTGAATGATCGTGGCTTGCATCCAACGGTGAGGAAGGGTCATGGAATTTCTTAGATCGACGGCTGAGAAGGTTGGTTAGGGTTTAATGATGAAGTGGATCCCACGACAATGGATAAGAGACCGCTAGTTTTCGGTCAAACCATCAAGTTACCGATTCAATAGGTTTTCTTTCGGAAGGATTTGAAGGTCGTTAATTTCTAACATCCTGTAGCTCTAGACCTTTGAAGTTCCGAAGTTCTAGGGTCCCAATCATATGGGGCTTTGACAAGCCCTAGAGGGATGCACTATTAAATATTATCCGAGATTTAGTTAAGTCTGTGGACTTGGACACATGGTTACTTGGATGATTAGTTTGAAGGAAGCACCTTCCATTCACATAAATCAATTTCTATAACATAGAAAGGTATTTTCAAGGGATCAATAGGACTGTAATGGTCCCATAGATTCTATCCTAAATCTAGAATTGTGAAGTTGATCCTTTGAGCAATCCTTTTGAGTATTTTCTAACCAGCACAGAGGCTAAACTTGTCATCTTACAACCATTCAAATGCAGTAGTTTACAGAAGAACAATAAGCATTATTACCATCAATTTTACGCGAGGCACATTTTGACACAATATCATGCCATCATCCTCCTATATCTAGGATGTATATGTATAGCATAAACACAAGCATTCAAATAATTCATTTTAATTCAATTACACAAAATATGTAAAATGCTTATTTGTATTGAATGATACAACTACCAAACTGACTGTGGGTGTTCACCTCTCCACCCAACCGTAGGCTCAAAGGCATTCACTCTTATCAATCTGGCCACCCCCGTGCCAAGCCATGATATCAATAGGGAAACTTCTCTGCGAGGACTAGACTCATATACAACATGACATTTCCATAAATAAGGTTGGCCCAAAAGAACATCACAAACTTCAAGGGGAACGACATCACACAATACCTCATGTTTGAAGGGTTTGATTCCATAGGACATATGACATTGTTGGCTGATGAAAAGATCGCTTCCTTGGCGGAGCCATCTGATGGTGTATGGTTGTGGGTTCGGCATTGTCGGCAGAGCCAACCGCTTGACGACCTCCGCTGAGATGAGGTTCTTTGGTTGTCGCTATCAACGATGAAGTGCAATGGAGTACCCTTCACCCACATATGTGAATGAAAGAGACACTCACCTTCCTCTGGCTCATGAGGGTCATCGGGATGGATCTTGGTGGTAGCAATGATGGCACTAGGTTCCACGTCAATAATCCTTCTCCCATTTTCTGGTTTTGACTTTGAGTAGAAACCTGCATCTGATTAAGAGGTTTTCACCTCCTCCACCAATAACTTCTTTGAGCGACAATCAACAGTGTTATGTCAGGGGATCTTATGGAATTCACACCACTTCTTGATGTCTTTCTTCATCTTTCCATTGTCCTTCTTTGTTTGTGGATTAGACTGGTTGTCCTGAGGCTATCCATATTTACTTTTCCCTTTGTTCTGCGGGTTGGGGTTACCCTTTCCCTACTTTTGTTGTGAGGGGTTCCTAGACCCAAACTGCCACATATTTTGTTTAAGCTTCTTCTCAATTTTGACAACATATCGATAGGCCGCGCCCAAGGATGAGTTGTCCAGAAACTCCATTTTTGTCTAGATGTATCTATGCAGACTGCTACGGTACTTGAGCACCAGATGTTGCTCAAAATATTTGATACCCATCTTGGTGTGCAAGGTATAGAAGACATTGGTGAACTTTGGCACTGTTTGGTCTCTTTCTTGCCGCAATGTGATCCATCTTGTATACAAGTCATCATAACTTCCAATAAGGTAGTATTTTTCCTTAATAACATCCATGAAGGAACCCCAAGTGGGTGCAATTGCAAATAATGTGGAACCCTCTATTTCCTTTTGATCACATAAAGTCTCCCACCAATCTTTGACATGGGGGACGACCTTGAGGAGCGCAAATGTAATTTTTTCTCTATCGGAAAAGTTGTGGAAAGAAAAATACCCTTCTAGAATGTTTAACCATTTATCTACGACATATGCATCCATTTGACCTTCAAATATAGGAATATCAAAATTGATTTGTACCTTGAAGGGGGCGGCGCCTCCGATTGAGGTAGATGTGTCACTTGTCGACAATCATCGAAGGATTTGTGCAAAGTTGTCCATCATCTCGTTCCTATGTTGTTAGAGGGATTCCTCGAGCAACATTTTGAAAGGATCTCCTGTCCCGTCGTCTTTCTTTTCGCCCGCCATGGAAGGTTTCTTGGGCACGCGAGAGTAGTTTTCCTCAAGAGAAACAATCTTGAGATCCAACTCTCTATACCCTGACCTCATCGGGGACATGCACTAAAAAATCGACAAGGAGCAAATCACTCTGATACCACTGATCCATATTTATGAGCGGAACGAAATGAAAACAAAGATTTATAATACTAACACAAAGACACAATGAATAATAACAGAGATACAGTTAAAATTGACTTATATTAAATAAGAAATATGTTGAAACTGCAAAATGCAGACTAAAACAAGCTTGCTAGAATGGTGTCAACTTATCTCTGAGAAGAGATGTGACGGCTACGCTCATTCGCAAAAAGATGAGTACAATGAGGCTTTGAAATCCTTTTTACAATAAACATGAATTCAAAACCCCTAAACATCCAAAAACCTAACCCTAGAAGATGAAGCGCCAAAATTCATGTGGGCCCCGTTGGGGTAAGTTGGTACATCAACTTCTCGGGGTCGTAACTTTTGCATACGAACTCTATTTTAGTTGCACGATAGCCCGTTGGAAAGGTCTATCTGAGGATTACACATTATGCCATCAAACTCTGACTTTGTCTATAGTTTGATTGTGGTGAGCCCTAAAAATGATGTTTAGGTCCTCAAAACGGCCCTGGAAGTTCAAGACCCGAAAACTAGGAAAAAACTACCAAACTGCCAAGATGAGCCAGTGGGAATAGGTGGGTGGCCATCGATATCCACCTGGATCATCGGTTTACAACTTTAGTAGATTCAAATGACTCACCTCACCTCACCAAGACACTCATACACAGATCTTCACCAAGACTCTTTGTTGCAACCGTCTCCGCAACCACATGCAGTGCACCTCAGATGTGCCCTCAATCGCAGACTTGTTATCTCTTCGTTTACACATACTTAACAAATTTCGTTTCTACCTTACACATGCCTCCAACAGACCCGCATTTCCATACTTCCCCAAAATCGTCCCAAGAGAAGCTCGTCCAACTCTGTCCATTGAATCCTCCTCAAGGCAACACAAGTCCTTTCATGTGGAACGACTTGGCTCCTTGAGGGAGCTCGCCCTCTTTTTCTACCTCAGAACCATAGAGCTCTTCTTTCTCTCCTTATCCTCGAAGTTATGCCAAGTTTCCTTCTTTGGTTGTGTGCCCTTGCTCTTATATGGACTCTAAGGGTCACATGTGTGAAACATCATGTCGCTTGGGTGTGTCTTTCCCCTTCGTGAATCATCACACTCAACCAATCATCGTGCCCCTCCGTGGACCCAGTCGCCCAAATGAATCGTCACGCCCCTCTGTGGACCCAGTCGCCAAAATGAATCATCGTGCCCCTTCTCAGACCCGGTCGCTCAAAGGAACCTATTCTATTGTCAATCGTTGTGCCCCTTGGGACTGGCATGCCCAACCTTGGTGCGCCCCTCATGCCAACGCACCCCAATCTCTTGATCGCTTCTTCTTTGTGCAAGCCCCTTGACGTGTTTACATGCCCAAAGCTTCCACTTGCCCAACTTAAATGCCGAAACAACCCCAAATTATGTTTTCTTGAAGACTTAAAAAATGGTCTCCACACCCATCTAACAAGCGACCTCACAATTATTATAATAAATTTTATAATTATTATGTTTTTTTTTATACTTTATTATTACTAAATTTTTATAATTATTATGTTTTCTTTATAATTTATTATTACATTGTAAGTTATTTTTTTATTTTGAAGATTTAAATTTTTTTTTAAGACATTTCTAAAATGTAAATACACCTAACCATTATTAATATAATAATAAAATACTTAACTTATTCACCATTCTTTTTCTTAAAAATTGTAAGATTAATGCCCATTTGTAACCTAGAAACATTCTATATGTTAGAGGATATCCAAAACTAATACTTTTTCTTACCTCGGTATGTTATTTCTTCATTTATATTCATTACCTTTCTTGATTTTTACGTATTTTAGTTTTTTATTTACCTATTTTAATAATATATTCATTTATATCTTTTATTTGTGTATTATCCTTTTGTTAATTTTTTTATTAATAATAAATTATTAATATTATACTTTTGACTAATTTTCTCATTCACATTTTAATAAATTTTCAATGACTTTGTCCTTACCCTTCTTTTACCTTTATTCCATTTTAATGATATTTTATAAGTTTTTCAACGAGTTTGCCCTTATCTTTCTTTTACCTTTATTCAATTGCATTATTCTTTTGTTACTTTTTTATTAATAATTTTTTATTCATATTATACTTTTCACTAATTTTCTCATTCATATTTTATAAGTTTTTCAATCACTTTGTCCTTATCCTTCTTTTACCTTTATTCAATTTTACTGATATTTTATAAGTTTTTCAATGACTTTGCCCTATCTTTCTTTTACCTTTATTCGATTTTACTAAGGACTTTAAATTTTAATTAATTTTTAACCAATTATTAATTTTCTTATTAATATTTTAACTAATTATTAATTTTATCATTAATATTAGCTTTTAATGATTTTGTCCTTATCCTTCTTTTACCTTTACTATACTACCTGTATTCAAGTACTTTATATTTTATTTAATTTTTAACTAATTATTAGTTATCTTCTTTGACCTTGACTATGCCCTCTTCAATTTTAATTAATATTCAACTAATTATTATTATATTCTTTGATTCTGTTCAAATGTTTTACATTAATTTTTAATAATTAAATTTTATATTAATTTTTTAATAATTAAATTTTCCTAGATATTTGATTTAATTAATAATACATTTTTTCCTATATTTCTAAACTTTTTTGTGGAGAGATGAAGGGATTATTCACTTAAAAAAAATTAAAAAATCTAAAACTTTTATAAACTACAAAACAATATAATTCCTGAAATTATGAGCATAATGCTATTTCTGTCTAAAATGATAAACACATTAAATTTGTAATTATGAATGGCCTTATTAAGAAACAAAAGGCTCTAATCCTAAAGCTGGATCTGAAAAAGGCGTATGACTATGTCAGTTGGGATTTCCTCTGTTTAATACTGTCTCAATTTAGCTTTAGTGCGACGTCCAACTCATGGATTATGAGATGTGTGACAAGCGCTTCCATTGCGGTCTTAATAAATGGCGAGTTCTCGGACTATTTCTACAGTGAGCGGGGACTCCGTCAGGGGTGCCCTCTATCGCCCCTTCTCTTTATATTAGTTATGAAGAGCCTTAGTATTTTACTGAAACAGAGGCAAGCGATGGGAGGATTGACAGGGGTCAAGGTCTTTAGAATAGTCAAAATTTTACATCTCATCTTTGTTGACGATGGACTTATTATGACGAAGGCCTCTATCGAAGAATGGAAGTTGGTTAAGCTTATTTTGGAATAGTACTGTAGTGCATTGAGATTACATATCAACTTTCACAAATCTACGTTCCACCATGCGGGCCTGGATGAAGTAGAGATGAAAAGTATCAAAGATATTTTTTCTTACAATTTCTTGGATTTGATGTCAGGTTTCAAGTGTCTGGGGTATTTTCTCAAAGTACAGAAATTAACTTTTGAAGATTGGAGATGGCTGCTCAAAAAGTTTGATAAAAGGATCAAGCACTGGTGTAATTGTTGGTTGACTCTGGGAGGACATTGTATCTTGGTGAAGGCGGTTTTGGAATCACAGGTGGTTTATTGGATGGCTGTTGCGGCAGAACTTGCCACTGTACTTACAAAAATTCGACAACTGATTTATGATTTTCTTTGGACTGGTGGGCGTAAAGACCATGGATTACATTTGTGTAATTGGAACCATCTTGCGAAGCCGAAAAGACTTGGAGGTTGGGGGCTCAAAAATCCTTTTCTTTTCCGTCGGGCAGTCGCAGTTAACTCTTTGTGGAGAGTATTGACAGAGGATGGGATATGGCATGCTGTGATTAAGGACAAGTACCTTCCATATACTTCAGTTGCTACATGGCTTAGATCAACTCAGGTTTTGCAATTAGGGGCCTCACATTTTTGGAAAAGCTTGGTGAAATCACTCCCCCTCATAACTCATTGGCTGAGATGGAAGCCTGGAAGGGGTGACGCGATATTGTTTGGATTAGATAAGATTCTTGGGATTGGGTCTATTTCCATTCTGTCACAAGAAATTTTGTTGGTGTTGAGGGCCCACAATATCCGCTATTTGTACCAAGTGAAGATACAATCATCTAGGGGTTTTGTTCTTGAACAATGGAAGTCCAACGATGATTTGGGCCTCACGGGCCACTTAGCTCAGGAATGGACAATTTTGATGAGGGCACTCATTGGTTTAGGGATTCATCTACAACCGGGTGAGGACAAATTATTATGGACTAAGTCGAGTACTCTCTCGACAGAAAATGTTTATAATGCTACAACAATCAAGTTTTGGCCTCAATTTCTTCCGACTTGGCACAGCCAGATCTGGACCTAGGATTTGGCTTATAAGCTTTATATGGTTAGTATTGGAAGGAAAGACAACCACTTGGGATTCTCTTCAGAGAAGAGGTTGGAGCGGATCGGGCATATGTATTCTTTATTGCATGGATGCAGAGTCTATCACTCATCTATTTGTGGAATTGCAGTTCACTCGTTCACTTTGGAGTAAGATTCTTGATCTTTATAATATTACTACTACCTGGGATGGCCGATCCATAAACTACTGTTTGGAATATTGGATAAAGACTGAAAAGCATTTAAAATGCTTCCTATTATTGTATGTTGACATATGTGGATGGAAAGAAATAGGTGTCTTTTTGTTTCAATTTCTCCTACTTTAAAGAGGGTCAATATTCTTGCGAGGGGTATGGAGGATAGTGATCGCAAAGTGGATGGTGTTCGGATCCATCATAGGATTAAGAAGACTCCTGATATTAACTTGGAAACTATTTGTTGGTTCGACGAAGCTACACAAAGCAACAAATTTCTTAGCGGAGTTGGAGGCGTTATAAAAACCTTGGGAAACTCAACCATTAAATGGACTCTTAATTGTGGACATGGTACAAACACCAGGGATGAACTCTTGGGGCTGTGGGCCTCCTTTATATTAGCTCAACGATCAAACATTTCCCATTTACATGTACTAGGGGACTCCAAGATTATTATAGATTGGATCAACCATGCCTACAATTTAAAAGTGGCTAACCTTATGGGCTAGATGCAGAAGATCAGGGAACTGTCTCACACCTTCACTTTTATTAAATTCGATCATATCTACAAGGAAGAAAATTTGGAGGCAGATGCTCTGTCCAAACTTGCCCTGCAAGTTCCGAAAGGGAAAATCCACTATTCCCATTGGCAGGATGGCCAGGAGGCCCCCCCACTATCACTCTCTCTCTATAACTAATCCTTTGGTTCTGGTTACTATTCTTTTATCCTTCTATATTCAACCTGAAACAATTATCTGATTATATGTCTTTTATCATATGGTGGTCCTGATCAGTTTTAGCTCTGTTTTTCAGAATGGCGGGTAGCGACTATTACAAGCTTCTCTCTTTTGTGCGGATGCTAGTATTATCTGTACTGTAATTAGCTATGTAACCCTTTAGGGGATTTATCTTGGTACTTTTATGATCCTCTTTTCTTTAGTCATGTGGAGGAGGTTGACAACAATTATCTTTTGTATTTTGGAGAACCACATATTAAAGTATGATGCTAAGGTCTCCACCATTGAAGAAACTAGGGACTTGACCAAAATGACAATGGATGAATCACACGGGACTCTTATGGCATATGAAATGAGAACAGGTACAGAAGTGACCAACCAAACAATGAAGCAGCCTTTAAAGCCATAAAGAAGACAAAAGACAAGGATAACGACCTTGATGAAGAAATAGCAAATTTCGTAAGAAGGTTCCAGAAGGGAAGTGGAAGATACAAAGGTAAGTCTCCTCTCAAATGCTTTAACTGTGGTAGAATAGGACATATTGTTGAAAACTGCTACTATAAAAAGAGAAGTCTCAACAATAAAAAGAGTTTCTACTCCAAGGATGATGACATCTCCTTATATGAGTGTGATGAAGAAGATAATGATGGAGGAGAAGTCCTCTTCATAACCCAAGAAACCCAGGATGATGATCATAAGAATTCCAAAGAAGAAGAAATCATTTGTGAAAAAGATTCAGATGAAGAAACCAACCTTGATTCTTTTTGGGGATACAAAGACAATGCAGAGAGTGAACAAGAAGATGAGAATCTTGAAAAACTGAAGCACGTTGAAACTAAAAATAGCAAGCTTAGAAACACAAACATAATACTAAAAGGTGAATTGAGTAGTTGTGAAGAAGAGAATTACAAGCTTGAAGAGACCATTAATAACTTGAAGGAACAATTAGAAGATTATGAGAAATTGAAAGAAGAATTGGATCACACAAAAGGGGAGCTACTATTGACAACACAAAAGTTGAAGAAGTTTGAAAAAGATACTGAAAAATTAGATGAGATCCTTAGCAGTCAAAGATCTCCAAATGACAAGATAGGACTAGGATACAATGACAATTTGAAAACAACAAAGCAAGAAAAGGAAGTTGAAAATGATGAAACCAACACTCCATAACAAGTTGAACAACAAGATATAAAGCTAGAATTTAGAAGGAATGAGACATCAAGAAGATCCTCTCCCATCAGGTATGAAAGCAATGATTTTGAAGGAAACTACAGAAGAATAGATTGTGAACCCAGATGGACCACACCATAAAGAAGATCACTTACGCCCAGGTATCAATTTTTTTTTCTTGGACATTGTTATACTTGTGGAAATTTTGGACACAAGGCAATCAATTGTAGAATCAATGAAAGGAATAACTATGCAAGCTACATGAATGGTGAAAATAGTAGA
>ML821253.1:20693-78492 GCA_009831015.1 Picea engelmannii
AAATGTTGTTATGTGTAAATTTTTAGAGCATGAGAATGTTGATGGTTGTAGGATACAAAAACAAATGAAATATTTTTATGATTTCACTAGTGAACACATTGAAAAATAACGTGATAGAGTTCATATAGATATGCTAGGACATATATGAGAATGTTTTCTTATTTAAAATCTATGGTACATGCATTGTAACTTGACATGACAATTGATATAATTGTGAATATGATGATGCATGCTATGTGTAGGAAAACATTGGAGTTGTTGGGGAAGATAACTACAAACCATGGACAAGCTCATGTAGAGGATAAATACAAGAAGGTTGTTAGTAGAAAAGGTTGATGAAGGGACCTTTTGAGTCCCCATGAAGCACCACTGATGAGGTAATGTCAGAAAGGTTGTCGAAATCCAGACATGTATAACAAAAAAAATCAAGCCAATGTAGTATATGGTTTGGAGGGATTGGGTAAGGATCCCTTATGAAATTTTCTATGTTTTGATTATATGCATACAATTTTGATAGTCTGTTGTATTCCATTGATACCCAAGCATGGTATGATTCATGAAGGAGACCTTGAATAATAGAGGAAGGTACCTCTGAGGGGAAAAGATGGATTGGACTCTTTTCCAAGATTTCATGAACCAATGTGTCATGGACGTATTGATAATTGTGAATGATTATGAATATAAATGATCATAAGCAACACATTAGTTAAATGCATTGAGGAGATGCATGTTGTATGGAAGAGGGAAGGTATTGGACTTCCCATTATGGAAGGAGAACCTTCCATTATTTCAACATAGTTGTAAAATCGTAAAGAAAGGAATCGGGGTGGCCCTAAATATTAACACCCTGGTAACTAGTAAATAAATAATGTTGGAAAGAATTCATATAAAATTTTAATTTCATATAATGTAGGTTGATTTGAGGTCATGATCAACTCAAATAAAGAAACCCAGTTCTGATGTAATAATGAATGTTGATAAAGGAGCCGTGTGGTGAGAGGTTGGTTGAGTTCCAACACACCATGGAAAAGTTCCTAACATAAAATATGGTAATCTGGAATCAATGCAAAGGTGCATTATGTGTAAATGTGACCATGAATATTGAAACAATGTTTTAGTTACATATGATGATTGATTGCATTATGGAAGTCTTGGTATGTTGAAAATAATTCATGTGTAAGGAATGATAATTCCTTTTTACTTCATATAATTGAATAGATAAATGTGAGGAAATTGTTGGTATGCACAATTTTAAGAATTGTTTGTGAGCCATTGTAAATGTGCAATAAAAGTCTAATGTGCATGGAATACTAACAATCTATTTGGCTGAGAAATTGTAGGAAGATCAGTCTTGGATATGGAAACAATATAAGTCCATATAGAAGACCAATGCTTGTTGTTTGTAAAAGGGCCAAAGTAATATGAAAAGAAGTCTCATACTTGTGGTTTGAGTTCCTATATGGAACATATCTGAAAATGGATAAGTGGGAATTTGAAATCTGTGGGGAGCATATTTGAAATAATTATGATTGGAATTAATATGAAAATATCTCATGGATTACTATATGCATGTGATACAGGTGAGATTACAAATTTGTCCTAGAGGGGTAGATGATGGTCGTTGAGCTGGAAAAGAGAATGAAAATGGCCATTGTTGTGACATGAAGACCCGATATGCCATAATCACCTTGGTATCGTTGTGTTGTGTTAGGATGAGCCTAAGGGATGCCTCAACAGAATGGGCCTGAGGGATGCCTCGGCTGTAAGACTCGGTGAAGTCTTTGAAAATTTCTTGTGCAATAAATCCCTGGCAAGAAAGATGGATCTCCCAAGGGACTATGCAGTAGAGAAGGGGATGCATGAGCCTGGAATGTGAGTGAATGCAAGGAAGAGGATATTTCGATAATTTTTTTTATATGTTAAGTAGGGTCATGATCACAGTGAATGTGTTAAAGGAAAAACAATTAGTCGAGTGAATGTGACAGCCATATGGATGTAGATCCATGAATTGTACAATTAAGTATTGTACTGATATGTACATTTCCTCCTAAATTATGAACAACAATGGATGTTTATACATTGAATTGGTTTAATAGGCATGCTATTTGATATTTGTTGTAGGCATGTGTTGGAATGCCAAGGGTATGTAAATAGACAAGATTGTGAGGAAAAAGGGTACATCACTGAAGTGGCTGAAAGAGGAAAGTGTGGCAGTTGTTCTTGATATGTAGATAACATCGATGACGATGTTCCTAATTAAGGGGGAGGGGATGCAACACCCCATTTTTAACCCCCTGAATTGATTGTAATTAATTATGATTAGTAATGGTTTATCTCAACATAGAGATAATGTTGCCATGATATGGCTTGTAACTGATGTAAATGTATTATTGTGTAATGTAAAATCCAAACAATTGATTGATGGGTGAAGTATTAAAGTACTGGCCATGATACCATTGGAGGAAGGAGAGAAGGGGGTCATTATACTAAGATATCCCAAGCCTCATGTTCAATTAATTATTTTTGGAAATAACAAGTTATTTCCTTTTTCTTGATCTCAAAGAAAATCAGTTAATGAGGGAGGATTGGTAGTTGAGAAACCAACCACCCCCAATGAATGGAAGTGTGGAATATATAACTAGGACAACAAAAACATTTAGCTAGAGGTACAACAAAGTACTCATTTTGCAGTCCTCAAGTTGACCCCACGAGTTCCTTATGACAGAAGGGAAGAAGGACAAGTTGAGAACCTTCATGGGAGGTAGAGGAAAAACACACATGGGGGGGGGGGTGTATAGGAGAAGAGAAAATTATGATTGAGGGAAATCATGAACATAGGATAATAAGAGATAAAGAACCCATGAGTGTTTGGGAAGAAATACCAGAGTTTTCCAGAGCAAAGAAACTAAGATAAATTCCCCTGGTGGCATCATGGGTTGGCACGAGGGTGGCCTGTAACATCCCAGTTTTAATTCTTATGAACTATAATGTATTATGTAATTGTGACCTAGGCTAGTGAGCTGGTAAAGTCAAAAAGGGGCCATAGTTCCTAGGAAATGTAATACTTCATATACATTAATAAAAATACCTCGCTTGTTTCAATACAGACAAGGACAAAAGAGATAGGGGGCTATGATTCCACAAGAGAGGGGGATTGAGGGGCTCTGGGTGAATTTTGGGGGTATTTCTTCCCATGGTTTATCTTCTTCCCCTTGTTCTCTTGTTCTTATTTCCTCTTCACTCTCTCTGGCTATTTCACATGCTTTTGGGATGAGCATGGAAACAAAGGGCATGAAGAGGAGAGCCATTGTGGAATGGCTGTAATAATATAATGATCATTCCAGGAGGGAATGGATACCTGTGTGCATGAAATTGATGACAGTTCAGATAGAACTGCCCAGAACTGAGAATCCTTGGAGTTTCCAGTAAGGATATTTTCTGACCAATAGCACTGGAGCCCTGGAGAGAAATGGAACAACCTCAGGGGATGCATGGCAGAAAAAGGTGTTCATTTATTTGGGTTGTGCGGGCTGAGGGGGAAAGAGAGATGGAAATTAGGATTTGTTGTGTGGTTGGGAAACCTGAGAGATAGTTAGCCAACTGTTGCACGATTTAGATTTGGCATAGGACCCATCCTTGTGGATTCATAGCATTGGCTCGAGGGTGACATGTTGTTGAGAGTAAAATAACATCAATGTCTATGGTTGGGAGGAACATCCTTGGTCTGCAGCCAATTGGTGAATGTTACTTGAAAGATAAGTGCTCTCTGTGTTTTTTGTCTAATGTTATTTCCGTTATGTATTTAATTATCTATGAGATATGTATATATAATGTGCATGTCTGCTAGTTATTTGTTGTGCATGAAACGTTGTTTATCTATTTTATGTTGTATCATGGATCTTGTTTAATGCATGTGGTTCTTTCATTCTTGATTTTAAATTAAATGTTGCTAGAATTCAAGATCTATTCAGAAGTGAGTTTTTGGAGTAGCATGGCCAGCCTGTGGGTGGCTGGGTACGTTACAAATTGGTATCAGAGCTACTGGTTGAAACACCGGGCCGATATGGGCCGAGTCTATTGGCTAGATTCTCATGGTTAAGATCAATTATGACCTTGAAGTCAAAAATCTCATGACGAATGGCATTGCAGAGTCCGTGCAGAAGCTAGAGAATCATAGATCCTTGTAAGGGATCGTGGGATCGTGATCGTCCCTTTCGAATTTAGGAGCGATCAACACCGCGGGATCAAGGGAGATTTGGATTGTTGGATTGGGGGGCAGGTGAAGGAGGGTCATCTGATAAAGGTGAAATCATAGGTTGGGAAAGGTTAAGTCCCAACCGTTAGATCTAGATTGTTGATCATCAATCGTCGATTGAAGCCAAGAAAGATAGGTAAGACTTCAAAAATTCACCGCTTCGTCGATCTTGGTAGGCAGACAAAGCATGAACTATCAAAGCCCGAAGTTGCGAAGTCATTTCAGTCATCCGATATGATGGAAGGCACGGGGATATCTTCACCATTGATCGTGGTCATCCAACATTGACCCTTTTGGGAGTATGTGACTCCGGGAGTTTTGAAATTTGTTGAATTGTTACAGCTCGGATCCCTGAAGCGTCGAAGTCTCAGAATTCCCGTCCACCGTTAAATCGAAGGAAGGAATTTGGGAGTGTTTCGGGCCATCATGTCTAGCAGTGGTAGAGGGGTAGCAAGGTTTGGACTTCAGAACTTCGCCACTCTAATGATTACTAAGTATGTTGCAGAGAAAAACCCCGAATCGTTGGAGCTCCGAAGTGCCGAATTCACGAAGTGTAAAGCCATGAGGTTACGTGGACCGTCGGATCTGGAGTAGTGATTGTGGATTGTCCGTGCAGTTGATGATGTGGCTTATTCCATGTGGTTGGGGTGCCATGTGGGGACAAGTGTCACTCGATTTTGGTACCTTTTGGACCTCAATCTGTTCATTTTTTAGTGACATGTGGCACATGGGCCACGTCACCCTGGGTGACGTCAGAGTGTCGTGTCATCTCCGAGAGTATGTGACTCTGGGGGTTTCCAGGTTTCTACTAGTGAAAAGTGTCGAAGCCTAAAGTTGCGAAGGCACATAGACTGTCAATATGAGTTTCCTTCGGGACCTTTCTCGACCATTGGATCAAGCAGAGGTAAGTACTTCAGAGGATTGTTACTCTGGGTAAGTGGAAGACTCAGGAATGGAAATATCTTGGAGCCCCAGAGCATCGAATTTTCGAAGTGTGTAAGGATCGTCTGTCCCAATGCTTGATTAAGTCTTGATCGTCCGATTGATCCATGGATGAACATGGTAAGTCCTTCGAAGGATTGTCACTCTGGGGAAGTGGAAGACTCGAGAATGAAAATATCCCGAAGCCCTGGAGCATCGAATTGGTTGAGAGTCATCCATCTCAACACTTGATTAAGTCAGAGCCATTGATCTCATTGAAGCCTCCAGATGGGCCCAGGACTGTCCATTCAACGAGAGATCAAATATCGATTATCTAATATGCTAGTAGATTCGTTGGAAGGGCTTCAACGAAGATTCACTCCGAGAGAAATCAGATATTGAAGAGGGAGAATAGTCGAAGGCCGAAGTCTGAAGGACTTGGTCCCTACGTTAGTCTAATGATAAGGTAAAGGGGTTGTTTATAAGTGCGAAGGGCCTAGAAGTGAATAAACCCTCAGACATTATGTTCGAACAAGGTCCTGTGTAGAGAATAAAGAGAAAAGTGCTAGAGGAAGGTGCTAAGGAATTAATAAGCCCATGGTTCCGATCCGTGGTCACATGAAAATTGGATTGAAGGAAGCGCTTGTGCAGAATTCAGATTATGTACCAGTTTAAAGGGCGCTGTGGAATTTTTCGACAAAAATCTTGTTGCAAAACAAGAGAAAAAGGGTTAAAAGTGGGTTTTTTTGGGAAGCCATAACTTTCAGCGTAGATATCGAATTGGGGGAAAGATTACAATTGTTGGGAAGCTGAGCTGGAGGAGAATGACCTAGAATTATTCTATTTTGGATAATCGTTATAATCGATATAATTTTCTTCATAAATTAAACATAAAAGGTACATGTAAATTTAATTGACATTTTTTGTATGATATGTATAATTCTAACAAGATGGTTGCTTGTAGTTTTGTCAAGATTAAAGGTATAATCAGGTCAATTCCAGTCTATGATCAGATATTAGAATCATGGAAGCATGACAGAGCTTACAGAAGTTGGATGGGGTACTACAAAAGAAAGAATCCTCACATAGAATATGAAGCTAGCAGGTTAAAAATAATGTCATTGAAGGACAACAAAGGAAAAAAGTAAGGCTCCATAGCCTTGAAGGTAGAAACATGTAGACAGTTGCAAAGATTAAGTGTGAGAGAAATCCACTTCTGATATCAAAGTTCACAGTGGAAGGCAGGATGCCAATGCAGAGAATTAGGAATGCTCTCTCACTTGAAAAATGTCACTAAGTGAAATGGAATTCCATTGGGGAATGGTATTAAGTGTGAAAGGTATGGTTTCACAAAGAAATTTTAATGAAGTAACCTAATGGACAACTAGGAGTAACGATATTTGATTCAAGAATGTTGTAGTAGAATGATGGAATGTTTGAGCTACTTCATTCCAGGGTGTTGGAATGTCTCATAAAGGTAAAGTTGGGCATGACTACCCAAAAGGAGTTGTTGCAATATTGGTTGGATTGTAGGATGGCTAAGTGGAACTCGGCTGGAAAGTATTTAAACTAGGGAAAAATAGTGTAGATGAGCAGAATGGGAGCACACAAGGAAACAACAATCTGAAGGAGTTCAAGGACAACCAACTACAACATAAATAGATAAATAAATAAGTGAATTAAAATAGATATGCACTAGAGTGCATGAGGCATACAATGAAGTTAAAATGCATATGCATTAGTAGGCATGTTGACAGTAAATGCTTGGTGCATATGGATGTGTAATTGCACATGCTTGCATATGCATATAACATACTTGTGAACTTACCATGTATAACATGCTTATGCATATAACCTCGAGTCTTCAACTGGTGTGAAGGGGTTCTCAAAAGTATGAAAAAACAACTTACCAAGTGCAGAAGTGGTGGGTTGAAACAATTCGAATATAGGTTGATTTTGGTATCCTTCTTCCTAGAGAGGGTCCCAGTTTTTCACTTACAGGTAGAGTGGGGTATACCTGCCCCAAAGGATCCAAGAATGAAGAGGTGGGTGGACCTCATGGCCCGATATGAAGCTGGTCCTATCGTCAGGTACAACGATATCTTCTTCGACTGGTTGAGAACTATGATGCTCATGGCCGATGACTATGCATATGATGGGCTAGACTTCCATGGATATTCAGACCTAGCTCTTCCCGAGGGTTCCCAATGGGGGGACATAGGTAAGAAGAAAATTTTGTTTGTATCATGTTTTTGTTATTTTTAAAGATATAAAATGTTTTTTATGTTGTTTATCCAATGACTAATCAAATGCTCTTTGATGATGCAAATGTGGGACCGTACTATCCTCCAAGTTCATACCTTATCCAGAGGTGAGGGGAGAGATATGTCATAGTAGGAGTGGCTTCTTCTGACTTCGAGATTCTAGAACAAAATCTGGAGTGATTCTCAATGAATGTCCCAGATGCCTCCATAGATGATATTCCTAGGAATTATCAACGCCACACAGTGAGCGTGTCTGCTTCCATCGGTTGACATTTGTGTAGAGTAGCATGAGAAGTCACGTGATATAGCGAGAAACATCCTTTGTGCCATTGTATATGAATCCATGTGCTTCACATTTTTGATATTTTGGTCTTCGGACAACAACACTTTTTTTGTAAAATTTTATCGTTATATATATACGAGGTTTCTACCGACTTACTTATTGTATATAAAAACTGTGATTGGATTTTATAAATGTCTCAAATGTTTGTGTAAGACATAATTATCCAATGCATTCGTTAATGTATTTAGACATCTAGGAATGTGCTGATATTGAATGTAATCAAAGTGACGTTCCAAGAGGCAAATTCGTAAATATACCCTTAACAACGTAGGAATTCGGATAGAATACACATTACTCAAATGTATAACTACTAACTATGAATCAAGTCGTACAACAAGATGTCATATTCCAAGTGAAATAGCTTCAATCAATAATTCGATGACTGCACTGTATTCCGCGATATTGTTAGTTGCACGACCAAGGAAAACACCATGTAAACTAATTAGTTCATATGTAGGTGCATAGATTTCCCAAGAAGCAGATGCTAAGTTCTGAGTAATGCGACTAGCACCATTAGCAAAGCCAAGGTAGGGTAGTGAATACACCGACATCTGAAAACCAAGCACAACGCAAGGTAAGAAGCCGAAGGGTGAAACCAAACAACGAAAAAGAACACAAAAGTATGATACACTAAAGTACAAGCACTCATGCAAAAAAGACTTAAGCATAGTACTTCTTTAAGTAAAGCCCATTTTTGGGTTCACTCAAAGGAATTCCATCATAATCAACCAACTCATAAGCTCCCTTCTTCAATACTCATTTGAAAATATAAGGACCCTGCCACATGGGCTTGAATTTTCCAGCCCCTAGAAGATCACGATATTGCTCGTAAAGAAGAACTATATCTCCTTCAGAAAAAACATGTGGCTTGAAATGCTTGTCATATTGGTCTTTAACACGTTTCTTCTGAGTTTCAATAACTAAGGCGACATCGCGACAGGTTTCATCTAGTTGCATCAAATACAAAAGATGCTCCTCTTCAGCAGATGTGTTAGGGAGAATTTCAACGACTAGTTTCAAAGATGGTATCTCACATTCAATCAACAAAATTGCTTCAATACCATATACTAGCTGGAAAGGTGTAAATCCTGTGGAAGACTTAATGAATGTACAATAGGCCCATAATGCTGAGAACAACATCGTGTACCAATTCGTCTTATGAATTCCTATCATCCGTCAAAGCACAGTAGTGAGAAATTTGTTGATTGCTTCAACCTGGCCATTGGCCTGTGGATAATAGGGGGTTGAGTTTTCATGGTGAAGACCCAACTTTTTAGTAAGTTCAGACATCATAAAATTTCGAAAATGGTTGTCGTGATCAGTAATGATGGCTTGAGGGACATAAAACCTAGTAATGATATGATTGAATATGAATAACATTGTAGTTCTATCGGTGTTATCGAATGTAGGCATCACCTCAACCCATTTAGTGAAATAATCCACAGCTACAATAATGTATCCATGCCCCCCGACCGAGCGATGGTTACATGTCATGAAGTCAATTCCCCATTTATCGAATAGACCAATAGAAACTACAGGGTGAAGAGGAGCAGGGTGAGATCTTATCTTATGATTATAAGTTTGACAAGAGTGGAATTTTTGGACAACAGTAATGCAATCCTTAAATAGTGCAAGATAGAAATAACCGTCTTGTAAGATATTTTGGGTAGTGGCATACCCAGACATATGACCGCCACATGCTCCAGATTGACAATCATTCAAATCTTTCTCAACTTCATCGTAAGCGAGACATCATCGAAAAATGGAGTCAATACCACAGCGGTAAAGAGTATCACCGAGGATAATGTATTGATAGGCTTGGTACCATATACGAAGATGATCCTTATAACTAGAAAGGAAGGGCCAAAAATTTTGAGTCTGGAGATAGATGATAATATCTTTGTACCATACGTCATCAAAACTGATCAGAAAAAGGTATTCGTCAGGTAAGGAATCCTTTGCCACATTTTTTTGTCTTAGTGGAGGGAAGGTCACATATCAATTCGGAAAAAACCAATGATTTCTTTGAATTAGCAAGTTCAAATTTCAAGTCAAATTCCTGGAGAATAACAATCCATTTGGAGTACTTTCCCCCCAGCAATTGTCGAGTAAGGATGTGTTTCATGGGGTTGCAATTGGAAATAACAGTGGCCCTGCGTAACAAGATATAGTGACGAAATCGTTGAACATCTTGAACAGTTGCCAGGGCTAGTTTCTCCACATGTAAGTATTTGGTTTCGGTAGTCGTGAGACTCATACTCAAATAGTATATCACATGTTCATCGTGTGAATCATCCTCTTGGACTAAGACCATGGCAATGGTAGTGTCCGAAGTAGCTAAGTAGAGGAAGTAATCTCGGCTATAATCAGGTGGAAACAATAGTGGTCTACGGGTTAAAGCGAGTTTCAAAGCTTCAAAGGCTTTGGTGGCAGTGTCATCCCATATGAAATCGTAGCCTTTTTTGAGTAGCTGAGTGAATCCTTTTGTTAATTCAACGTAATTGGGGATGAATCATCGTAAAAAAATTTCCTTCCCTTGTAAACTTTGGAGCTAGCGTAGTGTGGAAGGAGGAGGTAGATTAAGAATTTCCTCAACCTTCAAGGGGTCTACTCGAATCCTGTGTATATACACAATGAAACCTAGAAGTTGGTCGAACTCCATGCAAAAAACAAATTTGTGTGGGTTCAAACGTATGCGATAATATCGACAGCGTAGGAAAATGGGTCGTAAATGTGTTGGGTGATCTTGACGATGCATGTAATGCACTGATAGATCATCTAGATAGGGTTGCACGATGTTCTTTATATCATGGAAAGCATAAGACATAACACACTGAAAGGTCGCACCAACATTCTTTAGACCGAAAGGTAATTTCCGGTACGGAAAGGTTTCCCAAGGGAAAATAAAAGCAATCTTGTGTTGACCCGCTGGTAAAATATTAATTTGATTATAGCTGGAGAAACCATCCATCAAGGAGAAGATTTCACTCCCAGCACAATCGTAAACGATGTAGTCAACGAAAGGGGTTGGATAATTGTCCTTAGGAAAATATTTATTTATATCCCTATATTCTACACAAACGCGGATCATACATTGTTTCTTATTTACCAGAACAAGATTGGATATCCAATCCGTCAAAGCCACATGATAGACAAAGCCGGATTTAAGAAGTTTCTCAACTTCAAGCTTGATAACAACAGATTTATGTGGATGTATTGGGCGAAGTCTCTGCCGAATGGGTTTAGCGTCCGGATAAGTCTTAATCTCATGCACAATGATATCAGGATCAATACCTGGCATTTCTTCATAACTCGAGGCGAAAATGTCACAGAATTCTTGGAAAAGGGATTTACAAGTCTGGACCTCATCAATAGAACATAAGGCCCCAATATGAACATTCTCCACGACTCTGGGTTTAATCGATATGTCTAGAGGGATGGTAGGTGAAATGTTACTCAAGTTCCCTTCATACAAGACATCGTGTGTTGACTCAGGAATGAAAGAAATAACAACAACGATCGACGGAGCTGAAATCCATTGGTAGATCTCTATGGTATCATGTTCTAGGAATAGAAATGGAATAATGATGCCCATCGTCCCATGGAGTGTCTTCCATAGACATGACTAACATGATCTTCTCATCAGTAGGAAAGATCACATGAAATGAATCAGGAGATGAATCACAGAGAGAAGGAGGGGAGGGGGTTGTCGATTGAATAACTTGATAAGCATATTTGACCCAGATTAAGGGAATTTGGTTGCCATAAAGAGGATGATCACCAGGGCTAGGCACTATCCATGGGTCATATGACGCAGGGGTTTCACGAGCAGTGGTGGATATCATGTTGATCGAGGAAACAAAAGGAGGAGGAATATCAGGTGGTGGGATTGGAAATGTACCCATCAAAGTTGAATCTTTCAAAAGACCCACGCTGACATTATCGTAACCAGGAGGTGTCTTCGAGATAAAGGGTACGTTGCTAGTACGGGAATCAACATTAAAGAAGGCCATTTGGTCATCAGTGACAACCTATCCTTGGTGTGGGAAACGTAACAGATGGAAAAGGGTAGACACAACTGCACGCATGGAATCAATCCGACTACGACCAAGTAAAAGGTTATAATCAAGAGGTGCATCAAATACCTCACCCTCGACATTGACCTATTTACCTTCCAACGTAATAGACAACGAGGGAAGAACACCGTAAGTTTTGAAACCTATACCATTAAAGACCTTAAGGGTATTGTGTGACTCAGTGAGGGTAGGAGAACCAATAGCTTTCCAACAAGTAATGGACATAATGCAAGTCGAGGCTCCTTCATCAATAACAGATCTATAGATATTCTTGTTTTCAACAACAAATTGGATCTGAAACACTAATTGAGGAGGAAGCCTTGGAACGTGATCTTCCAAGTCAAAGATTATTAAATTAGTATCCGTGGGGTCAATTCCACCAATGGCGTTTAACAGTGCCTTCCGTTGAGTGGGAAAATTTTGAAGGACTTCGAGATCCAACATCACGGAGGGTGCTTGTGCAAGGTCTTCTACAATACTGTAGTTTTGTGCAACACGTGCGTGAGGATTAAACGACGACTTTCGAACAATGCCCTTTGGAGGAGGGTGAAGGATTGTATCGAGACCTGGTCTTTTGATATGAAGAGGACCATTTGGAGGTGATGTGGAGGGAGGAGGTTGAACCAACAAAGGTGGTAGATCATCAAATTTCTCCTTCGACGGAGAATAATCTTTGGCTCGAGTTGCGACTGCAACTTCGTTCTTTTTAGAGTCACTAGTACACATAAGGATATAGGAAGTGGTAGAATGAGAAGCTTGGTCATCAATGGCCAATTGGGCCTGTTACTGAGAAGGTAAAGGTTGTGACAAAACAATGGGTGTAGGAGGATTTCCGGTCCCCTGGAGGAACTTAGTAACCTCAGCGCGTCGTGGACAATATTTCGTGTAATGATCGTCACCACAAATAAGGCAAGGATATCGAGTTTTACACTTATCCTTATCATCGACAGGCTACGTTTTGGGATTTTTCAGTTTGTTGATTATTATTTTTGTCTTCCTTTTTCTTACCCTTCCCTTTCTTTTTATTTTGGTTTTTCTCGGTAGGTGTGGATTGGACCGAATTAACTTCAGAAGTCTTACCGGAGGAAGGAGTAGGAGCAAGAGTATTTTTTAGATTAGAATTATTATATTTAGGATTTGTGTGACTGGCTTGTGTGGACTGACTCTCGGCATGGAAGGTGCCAATCACACCATTGCAAACATGAGAAGCTACTAGATGTGTTGGGGTAGGATTCATGGAAGGACGAGGAGTGTTGGGGATCAAGTCATAAAGTGTGCCCTTTTGCGAATAAACGAGATCTCGATACTGAGCATGAATAATCGCCTGCTCTTCAATGACAACACCGCCCATGGAAAAATCACGGGCTATAGGCCCAATGAGTGATTTAGTAAACCACTCCACCAAGAGTTGATCAGGAAGGGGAACTTTGATTAATCGTCTTCTCCTCCTCCACTCATGGATGTGATCAAAAATATGAGTGGAAGAAGATTGCTTAAAAGAACTCAAAATTTCGGTTCATGTCTCATAACGAATAGGCAATTGGTAATGTATTAGAAAATCCATGGCTAAGGTATTAAACTCATTAAAGAAACCTTTCGGTAACTCAATATACCACTTTTCTACCGAACCCATGAGATTCCATTGGAAAAGTCACAATCTAATGGAGTCATCCATCAATGAGTTGGACAAAAACTAAAGATGGAAAGTCGTAACATGATTATTCGGGTCCTCTCTTGATCGACCGTCAAAATTAGGAATGTCAGATGGTATTTTGGCTGGTATGACAGGCCAATAAGGAGAGTGTAAAATAGGATTGTTCAAGATCCTTGACAAATCTGATAAATCCAAGGTGGCCAGAAAAGGAAACTGTCTATTCACTTGAGGAAACTGGTAGTTTTGGGGAGGAATTCCTGTAGGTATACCAGTAGGACCATATGTAGTCTGTAAATAATTAGACAGTCCCGACAGATTCAGTTGTGGAGGGTTTTGGGGAAAATAGCCAATAGGGTTGGGTTGATTAGGTACGTTCCCTTGTAAAGGAAAGTTAGATTGAAAATTTAGACCCCAAGTAGGATTCATAGAACCTGGGTACGGTTGACCAAAATTGGGAGGAACAAAAGAATTAACTTGAGGATGTTTCCCCCCAACAGGTTGTTGATTCCCTTGGAAAGGAAGATTCCAAGGTTGAGATGGTAACACAGGTACGTTTTGTCCATAAATTGGGTTATGAACTCCAACTTGAGGTTGCCCCCAAGTTGAGGTTGTCCCCTAATCTAAGGTTGTCCCCCAAGTTTGGGTTCTCCCCCAATCTGAGTTTTCCCCCCAACTTGAGGCTGGCCTCCAACGGGAATCTGAAATTCAGAAGTGACAGAATGATTGGTGCCTCCAACTGGATTGAAACCACTAGGGCTAGAAAGATTAGCTCCTCCAATCAAAGGTGGAGGAGGGACATAAGGCCCTCTGGAGAGAATCTGGGTAGGTGTAGGAACAAACTGACTAGCAACATTACACCCAGGAGGAATAAAAAAATTTGACCCTCCGGATGGATTCTGGGTAGGAATAGTGATGGAAGTGTTCAAGGCATTACACCCAAGGGGAAGTGAAGGATTTAGTATAGGCAGAAGTGGCGTTCCAATAGGAGATTGAGTGATAACCACATTTCAGTTAGAAATAATCATAGCATGTGGGACCATAGTAGAATGGGCCATCTGGAGAGGAAAAATCGAGTGAGAACCAACCAACAACTGGTCTGAAACTGTGGTGACACTACTGGTCGTGCCAGTAAAATGGTCTAAAGGTACTGTATAGGTAACAGACGTCTCATGCATTTTTGATGCCATAGGTTGGTTAGGACTCGATCCTAGGTTTCCATAAAGATCGCGTATCGTCATAGGGGAAGAGATAGGATTAAAACTTCCAGTAGTGTGAGTCGGGGTTCTAATTGATTCACTTTTAAAAATTGGATCGTCTACTCCAGATTTTGTGTTAGGTCCAGTAGGTACTCCAGTGTTTTCAACAATAACAAGTTCTCCCAATGAATTCAAATGGAGAAAACATGTGTCTTTTATAATACTCAATAACAGATTTGAGTGAATTCTATGTAAATTCTAACCTTGTACAATGTCTACTGTAAACAGATATTCAGAAAAGAACAGAAAAGATACAATGGCAAATAAAAACATTACATGGATATTTTTCCCTTGGAAACCCAAACCGGGAAAACCAGCATATATTATATTCATTCATTTTGTTACATTGTTTACAATACAATATAGATATAGTAGCCAGCGACATCCAAAACCCTAACCTAATGACTTGGATTAGTCCAAAACCCTAATTCCTTATCCGGAAACAAAAAACCATTGGAAAAAACCATGTGTCGAAAAAACCACCTAAATACCTGACACATTTCCTAAGGTAGGTGGAAACTACTACTCGTGCAAAGAATATAACACATACCCAACATTCTCCCACTTGTTGTTTTCTTTGCATACAGGGGGTTACAGGGTTACATAGTCAAAAATCCAGGGCAACAATGCCCATGGATCCTCTACACCAAGAGAACTTCTCAGTGCTCACAGATTTTGTTAATGAGTCTACAACATTCTTCAAAGTGTCCACCTTCATCAGTTATACTTTCTTTTATTCAATCATGTCTCTCAAAAAGTGATATTGAACATCAATGTGCTTTGTCTTGAATGATAAGCAGGGTTATTCACCAAAAAAATTGCACTCTGACTGTCACACTCTATCCTTACAGCTTGTTGTACCAACCCAATACCTGAACACAATCTTTGTAAACATACTTCTTCCTTACTTGCATGAGTGGTTGCCATGTATTCAGATTTTGTAGTTGACACTGCCACTAAAACCTATCTTTTGCTCATCCAACTTATTGCTCCTCCAAACAGGTTAAACACATACATGCTTGTATATCTCCTACAATCCAAATCTCCAGCCCAGTCTGCATCCACAAATCCATGTATATCGACCACTCTGTCCAATCCCAGTCTTCGTTTGTAGCACAATCCATAGCTAGCAGTGCCATGCAAATACCTGAAAACCCTTTTTACTGTTGTCCAATGCTCCTTCCTTGGTTTTGACATATACCTTCTCAAAACTCCCACTGCATGTGCAATTTCCGGTCTAGTACAGACCATTGCATACATCAAACTGCCAACTACACTCACATATGGAACATGAGACATGTCCTCCTCTTTTTCATGTGTCTTGGGACACCGATCCACAGATAACTTTACTCCAACATGAATAGGAACCTTGATCGGTTTACATTCCTGCATATTAAACCTCTGCAATATTGTCTCGACATATTTTCTCTGATTTAACCAGAGTTTCCTATTTTTTCGATCTCTTTTAATTTCCATGCCCAAAATGAAATTTGAAGCACCAAGATCCTTCACGTCCAATTTAGAAGACAACTGAGTTTTCACATCCTGGATAATCTCCTTGTTGTTTCCTATCAGCAACATGTCATCCACATACAAGACCAAATAAATCAAATGATCACCAATTAATTTAGAATACACATAGTGATCCTCTTTACTTCTTGTGAAGCCAAGTACCAGTGTATAAGTATCAAATTTTTGATACCACATCCTTGGTGATTGTTTTAAACCATACAAGGACTTTTTCAGCTTGCATACCAACTCCTTCTTTCCTTTCACAACATAACCTTTTGGTTGCTTCATAAAGATTTCTTCTTCAAAATCCCCATGCAGGAATGTTGTCTTCACATCCATCTATTCTACTTCAAAATCAAATGCAGTAGCAACAGATAACAAAAATCTTATAGAGGTTAACTTAGCAACATGAGAAAAAATCTCACCAAAATCAATTCCCTCAACCTCGGAATAACCCTTTGCTACTAACAAAGCTTTGTATTTCTCCACTTTTCCTTCTGCATTCAGCTTCTTTTTAAATACCCATTTGATGCCAATGGGATTTCTTCTAGTTGGCAAGTCCACTAGATCCCAAGCCTCATTCTTATCCAAAGATGCCATTTCTTCTTCCATGGCCCTTTTCCAGAGATTTATGTCCTCTGAATCCACTGCCTCCCTGACAGTTCTAGGATCATCATCAGTAATAGACAAAGAAAAATTTGAATGAGAATCAGATGGACTATACCTTTCCGATAGCCTTCTTTCTCGATCCAATCTCATCAATAATGGAGTATGAGGATCTTCTTCTTCTGATTCATGTTCTTTTGTAGAGTTTGCTTCATCATCCTTTAAATCAAACTCTAACTTCTTTGGTTCTTCCTTACTTGGTAGGACTTCATGTTTAACAACATCCTTCATTTCTCTAAATACCACATCTCGGCTATACACTACCTTCTTAGTTTCTGGGTTCCAAAGCTTATAACCATTGAGACCGTCTTTATATCTAATAAAGATACATTTTTCAGCCTTCTTATCCATCTTACTCCTGTTTTCCTTTGGAACATGAACATATGCATTGCAGCCAAATACCTTAATATGTGTGAGAGAAGGTTCCTTACCAGTCCATACCTCTTGTGGAGTCTTGTCACCCAACGCTGATGAGGGTGATCTGTTGACCAGACAACATGTAGTACCCACAGCCTCTACCCAGAATTCTTTCCCTAACCCGACACCACTGAGCATGCACCTTGATTTTTCCATCAGCATCATGTTCATCCTTTCTGCAACTCCATTATGCTGAGGTGTATATGGAGTAGTCTTCTGCCTTGATATACCACACTTCTTACAGAATTCTTCAAATTCACTCCCGCAGAACTCTCCGTCATTATCTGTTTTCAGCACCTTAATTCTTTTCTCTGTTTGATTCTCAACAAGAGCCTTAAACTCTTTAAACCTGTCGAAGACTTCAGATTTCTTCCTGAGGAAATATATCTAAGTTTTCCTCGAGAAGTTGTCTATAAATGAGACATAATATAAAAAATTTCCCAATGATGGGACCGACACAGGTCCAAAAACATCATTGTGAACTAGTTGTAAAATTCCTTCTGCCCTCGTTGCACCAGAGGGGAATCTTACCTGATTCTGCTTCCCATATAGACAATGTTCACAGAAATAAAAATCCATAGAGAAGTTAGACATACCTTCAACCATACCTTTACCGTGTAGTAGTCGAAGACCCTTCTCTCCGATATGCCCTAGTATTTGATGCCACAACATAACCTTTTCTCCAGAGACTGTAGGAGTTATTTCTTCTTCAACTCCAATATCAGGAACAATGGAGCTATTACACCCATCACTAATAATGCTTCCTAGTAGCTTATACAGAGTTCCAAACCGAACTCCCTTCATCGACACCATTGCTCCTCGAACCATCCTGCAAGTTCCCTTTTCAAAAATTGTTTTTACCCCTGCATCTTCCATTTTTCTTACAGAAATCAAATTTCTGGCCATACCTAGGATGTGTAGAACACCAGGCAGTTTTATAATACTTCCATCTATGAGTCTCAACTTGACCCTTCCTCTTCCTATGATTCTGGTTGTCGAATCATTACGTAAGAAAACATTACCTCCGTCATACTTTTCATATTTGCAGAACCACTCCCTGTGGGGAGTCATATGAAAGGATGCACCAGAGTCAAGAAACCATGCCTCATGATCTACATGTGTGCTTGAAGAGGCCAAGTACACATCCCCTCCTTATTCCTTGGAGGTATTTTCTTTTGTAGAAAAAGATTCTTCAGATCCCTTCTTTTTCTCTACTTTGGATCTACATTGCTTCTTGTAGTGCCCTTCTTTTCCACACCTCCAACATACCCTTACAAACTTTCCAGGAGATTTAGATCTACCCTTAGACTTAGATCTCCCACTTGAGAAATTAGATCTATTTCTTTCCTGGGAACATCCTCTTGCAAATAATGCGTCTGTGCTATGTCCTTCCATATTCTTTTGTCTCATCTCCTCCAACAACAAGGATGAGACCACTTCTTCAAACTTCAAAGAAGTTGTATTACTACCTATGGCCACAACCAGACTATCCCATGAGTCTGGTAAAAAACACAACAAACTGATACATTTATCTTCATCTGAAATTTTAATCTCAAAAGATACTAACTGAATTACCATAGTATTGAAGGTGTTCAAATTCTCTGCCACCGAATCTCCATCTCTCATCCTCAAGTTATATAACTTCTTTCTCAGGAATAGTTTATTTACCAAGGACTTAGACTGATACAACTTCCCCAACTTCTCCCATAAATCCTTGGTTGTAGCTTCCTCTGACACATTCAATAATACTAAATCGGAGAGACACAGTCGGATTGTGCTCTTTTCCTTCTGATCCATCTTTTTCCAGTCATTTGCAGAAGTTCCTGTAGGTGCAGTACCTGGATCTACAATGATCCACTAATCTCTGTCCACCAAAAGATCTTCCATCTTGAGCTTCCACAGCTCAAATCTTTTCCCATTAAACTTCTTGATCTCCATCTTCGAATTGCTTGCCATTTCTTTTCACCTGAAACACAATACCACAGATCTCCCACTGTAACAAGGCTTATCACAGTCCCGAGCCAAACCCTTGGCCACAAAGGCGTCCCCCTGAAGCCAATAAAGCTCTAATACCAAATGTAAATTATAACCTTGTACAATGTCTATTGTAAACAGATATTTAGAAAAGAACAGAAAAGATACAATGGCAAATACAAACATTACACAGAGATTTTTCCCCTGGAAACCCAAACTGGGAAAACCAACATATATTATATTCATTCATTGTGTTATATTGTTTACAATACAATATACATATAGGAGCCAACGACATCCAAAACCCTAACCCAATGACTTGGATTAGTCCAAAACCCTAATTCCTTAACCGGAAATAGAAAACCATTGGCAAAAACCATGTGCCGAAAAAACCACCTAAATACGTGACACGTTTCTCGAGGTAGATTTTTTTTTTCGGGGGTGCTGCCCCCGGACCCCTGCGCAAGGGGATGCACCCCCTGAGGGAGGGCCTAGTGGCCCCCCCTCTAACCCCCCTACGCACCCGACGCATACGCAAAGTATATAACACATACCCAACATTTTAAATGCCTCTAAAGAATCCGAAACAATTCAGAATCCCTCTAAAGAGTGTGAAATTCCAACTTGTGAGGCTACTTTGTTATTAACAACTCCCTCAGGAGAGCCTTCTGGTGAATTGGGAAGCAAAGGACCAGATATTCTGGAGGTAATCCTTGCATCCTACGTGAACGAGCATCATCAGCAAGTACATGTGGCAGGACAACTCAGCGCCTGAGAGCCAGTCCGGAGTCTCGAACGCTAGCCAATACTGCAAATCTTTTGAAGCGATAGAAAAAAAGAGAGGAAATATCACACGCATGGAGACAAAATGAGAACGCATGACTTGGGAGCTTAACCCTAGTCTCAATGTAACCGCAATTAGATAGCGGTTAGTTTGTTTCTTTTGTCTAAAGAGAGATTTTGTATGCCCAAAAGAGGGGTTACAAGAATTATGAGCAAGTAGGAATCTCAAAGTAGTAGTTGTTGCTTTGATTTTAGCTATAACCATTTTCTTGATTTTGAATGAAGATAAAAGAGAAAAATTGATCCAATTTATGGTGTGAATAGTGTTTGCAATCTCTCTGTTGTTGTCTTAATCTTTTCAAGAATGAATGAATCTTGCTACGAGTGTATGTATCTTTAAAATGCTTGCATAAGAATTTAAATCGCTTTTCTTCGTGGTCCAGTGCAAGGTGTGCACACAGTCCGCAAGGAGTGCGTTGACAGGGTCTGTTTCGACTCGTAAAGCTCATAAGAAATAACATAAGACTTTCTTTGCAGGAAGTGTAAAGCGACTGCTGCAAGGAGTGCACAGTCGTCACAAGAACTCAAATCTTGTGTAAAGATCTATTGCAAAGAGTGCACAGACCTGGAATTCAATGAAGAGTCGAGGTGACTCTGTAAATAAGTCGAAGGATGAGAGCGGAAGAATGCCAGGAAGGCGAGAAAGGATTCTTTTCAAGAACCTTTGGATATGAGTTTGACAAATTTCCTAGAAAAGCAAGAAGTTCTTGGGATATCAAAATATTTGGAGAGATCAAGCTCAGGAGGAGTATCACTTTCCAAGATGAGAGAATGAGATCCAAGAAATGGAATCGCAGGAAGGATAAAGGTCAAAGCCTTTAAATCCTTTCGAAAATATTCTAATTCTGAAGAAATATTTAGCTTAGAGGGAATATCTGGACCATCCGATCAGCATCCAGACAACACAGAGAAAGTATAGAGGAGGAAAGATCTCAATTGTTCGATCTAAGCACAAATGGATCGCAGCTATTTCATCAAGGTACAGTTCACTAACATTAAAGCTTTGAATGTACACAGGAGGAACAAGGTCACGAAATTTTGAAATCATCGAAACTGTCCATCACGACAGGACACGTGGCGAGAGATCAACATTTCGTTGACTCGCAGAGTGGAAAGGTCAAAGAGCAGAGTTGTAAGGATTCGCGAAGTGCAAACTCACGAAAATATCACAACCATTGATCATTCTGAAATCATCGAGACCATTCATTTTCAAGGAGGACACATGGCAAGAGATTAACATTTCTCTGACTCGTGACTCGAAGGAATCAAAGGTTGAGTCACGAGAACTCGTGAAACGTGAAATCACAACATGATATGAGCCGTTGATCAAAGGGGAGATCTAGACCGTTGACCCAACGCCATCGCAATTTCGGCTATCGGTAGAACGGAGGCAAGGAGACTCCAAAGTCACGAATCACAGTCATTGATCGAAGGAGGGATTTGAACTGTAGATCTAGTTTTGTCGAGACTTTGCAACTCGGGAAATTAGAGGTAAGACTTATGGGAACTCGTGAAACCCGTAACCATGAAGATTTGATCTGAGTCGTCATTTCACGAAGAGATATGGACCATTGAGCATCTAGGGAGACGACTCATGAAGTGTGAAATCACGAGACGTGAAACGCAAAATCGTGAAACGCAAAATCGCGAAGTGCTCGAAGATTGGCCCACAGTCATAGCGAAGGGTCACATCGGTGAAGGGGAATAGAGGAGCTAGCATGCGCTAGGCTCCTGTCAGGATTTCGAAAGTCAGGAGAGTCAGAGTGACTCGCATGCAAAGGCCTGATACGCGAAGTAACGACGCACCTTTCGATTAGGCGACTGGTCATAGACTTATTCACATAAAGGGAGGGTTTTAACCAGGAGAGTTAGCGTCTAAACACGTTGAATCTTAAAGGTGTTAATGATAAATCTATGAGTTCCATATAACCTATGCTTTAAGGGAAAGAGGGCTTGTTAAGTGGATTTGAGGTTCTTGACGACCAAAGAGTCATTCAGACTTAGTTTCTTGATTGATCCTATACTGGGAGGTCACGCAATCCTTAGGAGAGAAGGGGGGTCTGGATCAAGTGGTATCAGAGCTAATTTTTGTCTGTAGATTTCAGGCGAAGGAGAAACAGAACTTGATGTTGTACTATGTGTGTAAGAGATAGTCAACACAACGCCACCAAGGAGATAAGGGGAGCCACCTTTATCTAATCACATTGTAGAAAGAGAGATGTGAAAACTTCATGCAAGGTTGGAAGCGTTGGAAGCAACGCAAAGAAGAGCACCTGATACTGGAGATGTCAGCAATGTAGAGAGAGAAGATGTAGAATCCAAAGAAGTTGCAAGGGAACACATTGTCGAAGAATGCTTTCTAAGAGCAATTGTTATATTGGGAGCTAGAGCCAAGATAGATCTCTCAATGTATGGAGGCAATTTGGATGCTAAAGAGTTGCTAGATTGGATAAGGTCCATGGACAAATATTTCGATTATGAAGATGTCGATGGGGAGAAAAGAGTGAGACATGTTGTCACATGGATTAAAGGACATACAACACTGTGGTGTGATGAACTGTAGGTTGAGAGTAGAAGTAGAGGCAAACAAAAGATAAAGAATTGGGAAAGAATGGTAGCCAAGATGAAGGATAAATTCATGCCCAAAGATTATCAGATCAATTTGTTTAGGAAGCTGTAGAACCTGAGACAGAAGGGTATGATAGTCAAAGAATACACATAGGAGTTCTACAAGATGAACATGAGAGTTGGACAAAGAGAGCGAGATGAAGAAAAATTTTCCAGGTATATGAATGGCCTGAGGTACGAAATCCAGGATGAGCTCAGCATGATGTCTGTAAGGACAGTGGAGGATGCTTATCAGTTTGCGCTGAAGGCAGAAGAGAAGTTGGCCAGAAAAAAAATCTAGCGAGGTAGAGGTAAAATATCAGCCCCGAACAAAGGCAAGGGATTTGCCCATGACAAGGCACATAATTCCAAAGACGAGGTTGGTACTCCACACAGTCACTTGGAAAGAGGAGGAAGTTCCCGAGGAAGACAGGGTGGTGGAAGAAACTCTTCTAGAGGAAGAGGCAGAGGAGGAATAAGATGTTATGCATGTGGAAAGTCATGGCACATGTCTTGATAATGCCCCAAGAAAAATAAAGAAGGAGGAGAAGCTCACATTTCTGAAGAACAAAAAGAGAATGTTGAAGCAGAGGGAGCAGAGGATGGAACATCCCTCATGATGAGAAAGGTTCTCTTAAAACCAGAGGTAGAATTTAAAAAGCCAGTACATAGGAACAATCTAGGACAACTTGCAAGACTAAAGACATAGTATGCAAGGTGATAATTGATAGTGGGAGCACTGATAACTTAGTATCCACGGAGGTGGTGGAGAAATTGGAGCTAGAGACAACTGCACACCCAGATCCATATAAAGTCTCATGGTTGCAGAAAGGACACCAGGTAATGGTTACTAAACAATGCTTGGCTGAATTTAAGATAGGAGGATATAGAGATAAAATTGTGTGTGATGTAATTCCCATGGATGTATGCCATATTTTGAAGGGAATACCATGGAAGCTTGACAGTAATGTCATTCATGATGGGAGGAAGAATACATACACCTTGGAGAAGAATGGTAGAACACACATGTTGTTGCCAATAGAGGAGAAGAAAGTGAAAGAGGAATCCAACACAAGCATACTCCTCATGAGTGGGAAGGAAATCCTGAAAGAAGTAAAAAAAGAATAGGAGATGCAATTTACTGTGGTGAGGAAACCCCGAGTTATCCTTACAAGTAATTCAATGGATGATTTTCTTGAATAAGTTCAGGAATTATTGGATAATTTTGCTGACATAGTGGTGGATGAGATGCCTAACTCATTGCCACCCATCAAAAGTATCAGTCATCATATCGATTTGATACCAGGAGAAAGTCTACCAAACAAAGCAACTTACAGACTGACACCTTGAGAGAATGAGGAGGTAAAGAACCAATTCCAGGAATTGTTAGACAAGGGTTTGGTCAAAGAGAGCTTGATTCCATGCACAGTGCCAACTATGTTGATTCCAAAGAAAGATGGAGGATGGAGAATGTGTATAGACTCAAAATCCACCAATAATATCACTATCAGGTATAGATTCCCTTTGCCAAGAATAGATGATTTGATGGACTATTTAAGTGGAGAAAATTTCTTTTCTAAGACAGATTTGAAAAGTGGATATCACCAAATCAAAATGAGGGAAGGTGATGAGTGGAAGACAACCTTTAAGACAAATGAAGGTTTGTATGAGTGGCTTGTTATGCCATTTGGATTAACCAATGCCCCGAGTACTTTTATGAGTTTGATGAATGAAATAGTAAAACATTTCATTGGCAATTTCTTGGTTGTGTGTCTAGATGATATATTGATCTTTAGCAAGACTAAAGAGGAGCATTTGAGGAACCTGAAATTAGTGATGAAGAGACTACAACAGGAGAAGTTGTTGATAAACCTGAAGAAGTCCTCTTTTATGAAGACAAAAATCATTTACTTAGGTTTTGTGATCTCTTCAAACGAACTGAAGATGGATCTGGAGAAGGTGAAAGCAATCAAAGAATGGTTGTCACCGAGGAGCATGTTTGAGGTAAGAAGCTTCCATGGATTAGTGAGTTTCTATAGGAATTTCATCAGAGATTTCAGTGGAATTTGTGCACCAATGATGGATATGATGAAGAAGAGGCACAAGTATTTTAAATGGATAGAGGAGGTCAAGAAGAGCTTCAATACACTGAAGGAGAAAGTAATGGAGTGACCAATTCTGGTCTTGCCAAATTTTGAAAAGACATTTCAGGTAAGGTGTGATGCAAGTGGCGTTGCAATTGGAGGAGTTTTGAGCTAGTACAATAGACATGTTGCTTACTTTAGTGATAATTTGAATGAGACTAAGAGAAAATAATCCACCTATGACAAGGATTTTTATGCCATAATCCAAGCCTTGAAGAAATGGAGACATTAGCTTGTCCCACAATAATTTGTCTTATATAGTGATAACCAAGCTTTACAATTCATAACCAGACAGGAAAAATTGAATCAGAGGCATGCAAAGTAGATTGAGTATATGCATAATTTTACTTTTGTCATAAAACATATTGTTTGGAATGCTAACAAATTTGTCGATGCATTGAGCAGGAGATGTTTGACTCTGCAGAAATTTCAGGTAAAGACCTTAGGGTTTGAACACCTTGAGGAAATGTATAGTGATGATCCAGAATTTAAGGAAGTACACGAAGCATGCACGAATCTTGTGCTAAGAGATAGGAGCCAGTGGAAAGAGTATATGATTCAAGAGGGATTGTTTTTCAAGGGCAATCAATTGTGAATACCAAAATGCTCAATGAGGGATAACCTTTTGAAGGAAAAACATAGTGGAGGATTGGCTTGACATTTCGGCGATGATAAGACATTTTTGCAATTGAGCAGTTCATATTATTGGCCAGGTATGAGAACAGATGTAATAAAATTCGTGAACAGATGCAAAATCTTCCAACATGCAAAAGGTAAAAGACAGAACACTGGATTGTATCAACCATTTCCCATACCAGAGAGGCCTTGGGATGCAATAAGCATGTATTTTGTGTTGGGACTGCCAAGAACACAAAGAGGATGTGATTCCATATTTGTGGTGGTGGATAGATTTTCAAAGATGGCACACTTTATCCCATGTCATAAGACCAGTGATGCAACAAATGTTGCAAACCTGTTTTTCAAGGAAGTTGTGAGACTTCACGACCTACCTAGAAGTGTTGTCTCGGACAGACACACAAAATTTGTTGGTCATTTTTGGAGAACATTGTGGAAGAAGTTGGGGAAATATGTTTCCTTCAGCTCAGCTTATCACCCTTAGATAGATGGCCAGACTGAGGTGGTAAGCATAAGTTTGGGAAACTTATTGAGGAGTATGGTCACTAAGCACCATAATCAATGGGATCAGATTCTGCGACAAGCATAATTTGCATACAATGACTCACCAAACAGGAGCACTGGGAAGAGCCCTTTCCAAATATTGTATGTAATGCAACCCAGGGGAGTATCTGAGTTGAGATACTTAGAACAGAGTGAGATCAGAAGTGTTGGAGCAGAAGATTTTGCTGCATAAATGCAGAAGCTCCATAGCCAGATTAGGGGGCATTTGCAGAATTCTAGCCAAGAGTAAAAACACAGAGCTGATCAACATCATAGAAAACTCCAATTTGAAATAGGAGATCAGGTTCTAGCACATCTCAGGAAGGAAAGGTTCCCTAGGGGGACATATAACAAGCTAAAGATGAAGAAGATAGGACCATGTAAGATCTTGAGGAAGTTTGATGCCAACACCTATGAGATTGAGCTACCAGATGATGTGGACATATCGCCCATATTCAATGTCTCAGACCTGTATCCTTATAGGAAGGATGACATAGAGGCATAAACAGATCAAGGGAAGATTCAGTGGGAGAAACAAATGCCTATAGCAGAAAAACCATAGATGGAAAAGATTGTTGATCAAAGGATTAGTAAGAAGACCAAGAGGAAGACCTATTTTGAATATCTGGTCAAGTGGAAGGGACACCCAATAAATATGCCAGTTGGGAAAGTGAATCTACTATCCAAAAGCATGGAAAGTCGGTAAAGGAGCTCATGGATAGGATTCCATGAATTTTTGTCCAAGGGGAGTATGATGCAGGAGCATCGTCGGCAAGTACATGTGGTCAGACAAATCAACACCTGAGAGCCAATCTGGAGTCTCGAACGCTAGCCAATACTGCAAATATTTTGAAGTGATAGAAAATAAAAGAGGAAAGATCACACGCATGGAGAGAAAATGAGCATGCGTGACTTAGGAGCTTAACCCTAGTCTCAATGTAACCGCAATTAGATAGCAGTTAGTTTGTTTCTTTTGTATAAAGAGAGATTTTTTATGCCCAAAAGAGGGGTTACAAGAATTATGAGAAAGTAGGAATCTCAAAGTAGTAGTTGTTGCTTTGATTTTAGCTGTAACCATTTTCTTGATTTTGAATGAAGATAACAAAGAAAAATTGATCCAATGTATGGTGTGAATAGTGTTTGCAATATCTCTGTTGTTGTCTTAATATTTTCAAGAATGAATGAATCTTGCTATGAGTGTATGTAGATTTGAAATGCTTGCATAAGAATTTAAATCACTTTTCTTCGTGAGCTGGTGCAAGGTGTGCACATAGTCTGGAAGGAGTGCATTGACAGGGTCTGTTTCGACTTGTAAAGCTCAGAAGAAATATCGTAAGACTTTCTTTGCAGGAAGTGTAAAGAGAATTCTGCAAGCAGTGCACAGTCATCGCAAGAACTCGAATCTTGTGTAATGATTTGTTGCAAAGAGTTCACAGACCTGGAATTCAACAAAGAGTCGAGGCAACTCCATAAATAAGTCGAAGGAAGAGAGCGAAAGAACGCTAGGAAGGTGAGAAAGGATTCTTTTCAAGAACTTTTGGATCTAAGTTTGACGAATTTCCCAGAAAAGCAAGAAGTGCTTGGGAGATCAAAATCTTTAGAGAGATGAAGCTCAAGAGGAGCAACACTTTCCAAGAAGCGCAAACGAGATCCAAGAAATGGACTCGCAGGAAGGATAAAGGTCAAATCCTTTAAATCCTTTCGAAAATATTCTATGTCTGAAGAAATCTTTAGCTCAAAGGAAAGATCTGGACCATCCGATTAACATCCAGACAACGAGGAGCAAGTACAGAGGAGGGAAGATCTCAACCATTTGATCTGAGTGCAAATAGATTGTAGCCATCTAATCAAGTTAAATTTCACTAACATTAAATCTTTTAACGTACACAGGAGGAACAAGGTCACAAAATTTCGAAATCATCAGAACCATCCATCACGACAGGACACGTGACGAGAGATCAACATTTCGCTAACTCGCAGAGTGGAAAGGTCAAAGAGCAGAGTTGTGAGGATTCACAAAGTGTGAACTTGCAAAATGATCACAGTCGTTGATCATTTTGAAATCATCGAGACCGTTCGTTGTCAAGGAGGACACATGGCGAGAGATCATCATTTCTCTTATTCGTGACTCGAAGGAGTCAAAGGTTGAGTCGCGAGAACTTGTGAAACATGAAATCGAAACATGATCTGAGTCATTGATCAAAGGGGAGATCTGGACCGTTGACCCAACGCCATCGCAATTTCAGCTATCGGGAGAATGGAGGCAAGGAGACTCCAAAGTCGTGAATCACGAAGTCGCGAAAAGATCACAGCCATTGATCGAAGGAGGGATTTGAACTGTAGATCTGGTTTTGTCGGGACTTCGCAACTTGGGAAATCATAGGTAAGAGTTCTGGGAACTCATGAAACCCGAAACCATGAATATTTGATCTGAGTCATCGATTCGAGAAGAGATCTAGACTGTTGAGCATTTAGGGAGACGAATCGTCAAGTGTGAAATCACGAGACGCGAAATCGTGAAACGCAAAATCATGAAGTTCTTGAAGATTGGCACACGGTCATAGCGAAGGGTCGCATCGGTGAAGGGGAATAGAGGGGCTAGCATGCGCTAGGCTCCTGTCGGGATTTTGGAAGTCGGGAGAGTCAGAGTGACTTGCATGCAAAGGCTCAATACGCAAAGTCATGACACGCCTTTCGATTAGGTGACTGGTCATAGCCTTAGTGACATAAAGGGAGGGGTTTAACCAGCAGAGTTAGCATCTAAACACGCTGAAGCTTAAAGGTGTTAAGGAGAGATCTGTAGGTTCCATATAACCTGTGCTTTAAGGGAAAGAGGGCTTGTTAAGTGGATTTGAGGTTATTGAGGGCCAAAGAGTCAATCAGACTTAGTTTATTGATCGATCCTAGACTGGGAGGTTGCGCAGTCCTTGGGAGAGAAGGGGGGTCTGCATCAGTAACCTTTCAGATCTTCCGGAGGTAATCCTTGCATCCTACGTGAACAACGAAAGCCAATGTTGGTCGAACCAATTAAATAATGAAAAAAGTCTATGGCCAACTAAGGAAACAAACAACATTCATTAATAAAATATAGAAATCAAACCAAGCAAGAAAACCTTGTTATTTCGAAGTCACTAGTTGGTGATGAAATCCAATGTCGCGAAGTCAAGAGAAGAAGGGTCTAGGATAAAGTGGGTGGAAAAGTTACATTGACGACCTGTTTAACGGACTTACACCCTAGTGCAACATCCCACACATAATCATGGGTATACCCTCCAAGGAGATCGAGTGAGTTTGGCCAATGCCAATTCCAAGTACCATGAAGACTTGCCCCTCCATAGTCACCTCATGTAATACCCTAAAGAGATAGGCTACTAAGGTTACCAACTACAACAATGATGCCTGGGGAAACAGTCGACAGTCTGATCCACGCGCAAGGGCATGGTATCTAGCCCGAAAGGCTCCCACACATAATCATGGGTATACCTTCAAGTGACCCCCAATAATATGTGCAATCTCTACACCAAGACCAACAAAGCAGGGTGAGTAACTCTGCCAGTCTTAATGCGACCTCAGGTTTGACCCTTGTGTGAGAAGGGCTTCCCAGGACAAAATGTAGCAATTGGTTTTGAAACTCTCCCTATCACAAGATACTACTGTGTGTTTTGATGCTTTGGAGAGTGTGCCTTACAACCTATTCCAAAGCACTATCCTAGTTAATGTTGGTGAAGATAATTTATAGAAAATAAAAGTTACTAATAAATTTTAAATTATGTTGTATTTTAAAAGTTGTTGTTTACTCAAAAGGGAGATGGAGACGAAACTGATGAAGTTGTAACCTTGACCCAATAAAATGCAAGAAGAGATGAATATGAAATATTTCAATTCAACGAACTCTAATTACAGTAGGGAGAAGGTATTTTTCTTGAAGTGCAAATGCTATGAAATACAATTTCTCATTTCTTGAGCGAACACAATTCCAAATAATCAAAGACTTCAATTTTTTTCCAATGTTCTCTTTTAAAAAAAAATGTGTTTGAATGCAATAATTTTCTTATGAAATATTACTAAAAATAATAAAGGATTCCAGTTCTTCCTTTCACAAATAAAATATAAGATATAATGAATAAAAGAAAGCGTAATCCAAGAAAATCAACACATTCAACACAATTCCCAAATCAAATTCATAATGTAGGCAAAAATGAAATGATTGAAAAGCTTCTTGTCAAGTGCAAACAAAAATGTTTCTCAATCAAAAAACAACCTGGAAAGAAAAATCCCAAAACTTCAAATGAATCAAAGACCCTTGGTCAAACAAGCACTCATATCAAGATCCAGAGATTCTATCCTTATGACAAGAATCAAAAAGAAAAAAAAACTTGCAAAATTTATAAAGAAAGATTTTCAATCACTGAAAGCCAATAAAAAACAAGATTTAAACACACAAATCAATCAAACACTGGTATCAGAAGTCTCCCTCGGGCAACTAAGGAAAAACTGGGTGAAAAAAGAAAAATTGACTTACTCCAACAAATCCTACAGGAGTCGTCACAGGCTGATAGTAGGGCACAGTGTGATGAACTAAGGTCGTCACAGGCTACCAATAGGTCACAGTGCAATGTCGTCGCACTGGTTTTCACAAGTAGGATGTGACATCAGAAGGTCGTCGCAGGATGACTATATAGTGCAGTGCAACGATATTTGTAATTAAGGAAAAAATGGGAGAAAGGCAAAAAATCTAACTGAACTTTTAGACCCAGGGAGTCCAGATGGATCACCCACAGACTCAAAGAATGAATTCAAGCAAAATAAGGCAAGATAAAAGAAAATGTAAAGAAAAAACCCAAAAGAGTGTTGTATCCCTAGTATGGTCACCAATTTTTTTATAGGATTAATCGATAAATGCAGACATAAATAGATCTCCCTAGATCCCACTGGAAACTAGAACAAAACAAAATAGAACATGAAAATTTCCCTAAGTTCTAATCATTGAGTTTACTAATTAACAAGAGATAGGTAGCATACCTTTTAAATGTCACTTCCTCTCGCCATTTTCGTCCTATCTCCACTTCGATACTCTTGTGATATTGAATTTGCAAGGGAACACAAACCAACCAAAGTGAAAGAAACACAATATACTCAACAAGAACTTATGCATGTGATCAAGGACTCATACAATAAACAAGACTAGTATTATGGGAAAGAAACATATTATTGTATCATATTAAATGAAAGTGGAGATTACAACTAAAAGCCTTGATGTCACAAGGTCCCCTTCCAATGGCTCTTTGCTCCACCACACACACCTTTTCTCCAACCTTGAATGAAGAAGATCCACAATAAATTGATGACCTGAAATGAGGCTCTCAAGCATGATCTAATGCAAAGTTATCCATATAATTCCTATCCTATTCAATCTTATCCTTTTCATGCTTAGCCTTTTCCATGAGAGGTACCTATTTATATAGTGTGAAAGAGAGATAGGTGAGGAGATTAGGATGATCCCACCAAATCAGAGAAGTGATTAAGATCCAAACCATTCGAAAGCCACCTCATCTTCTAGAAGATCTCCTTCTAGAACTTTCGTGAAGTTTGACTTTACCTTGGCTTTCGACATTGTCGCACCCTAGGTATAGTGCAGCTGGCAGTGACGTTGCGTCCCAACTTTAGAGAAGGGGGTTACGATCAGGCATCATCACACCCTATGTATAGTGCAGCCTGCAACGACCTTCCTTAATAGGGTTTTTGAGAAGAGAAATCTAATCACTTTCCTCATGGAGAAATAATATTTTTATCTTTTCATGGGACCATGAACACATGTTGTCAATGGATCACTGGGGTGGCCAAAATAATGTGTAACAATAGGTGGGTTTAAGTCTGAAGAAGCCACATGAGAGTGTCATATCATACAGAGATTCTCGTACAAGTTTTCCATACAAATACATGGATCACAGTGTAGACAGTCTCTCATATACGCGATTTACAAGAAGGTGAATCATGTATGCCTCGAAAAGCATGCCAGAACAAGTTGTACAACAGGTTAGACCTTGCCAGGTTAGTCGACAATTGTATTTCTCTCAATGGGCCATTATCCCTATTACGGGAGCCCTGATTTTAGCATAATAAAATCATTTTCAGCATTGGTTTTTCCTCCAAGGTTTTTCCAGGGGTATCTACCCAAAAATATTGGTGTTTATGTGTTCTTGATTTGGTTTCCTTATTTATTCTTCTGCAACATGTTTAGTTGATTACTCAACTGTGCTTTTAGTAGATAAAGTGATTTTGTTTTGAGATAATTTTCGGGTGTTGAGCAGGAGAAATTTCAACATTATATCATAGCAGGTGCTTTGAAGGGAAGCTAGATCTCAAATCCATAACCAGCAGGAGGAAATCAAAGGACGATTTTTTTAGGGAAACAATTGTACTAGGGAATAGTTAATGTTTTGCAGGTGTACGTAGACATACATGATTCAAAAAAGACACAGTCATGTACATACATGATTTGGAGTGGGTCGAGTAACCTACATACATGATTTACAGTGGGTCAAGTCACATACATACGTGATTTGTAGTGTGTCAAATCGCGTATATATGTGATTTGCAGTGTTGACAATCGCTTACAAGTCGTACAGATCAGTACAAGGGAAATTTTATCAACAACAGGTTATTTCTAGGGAAGTTTATCAGGTCTTAGGGATGGAAACAACATCGTTGATATTTGAAGATAGATATGATGGAGCATCCAACTTCCTATCTTGGAAAGCAAGAGTGACTTTGGAATTGAAGGAGTATGACCTTTGGGAGTTAGTGGATAAAGAAGTTACTCCACCGAGAAATATGACAACTTTAGATGCTCACAAAAAGAAGGATATCAAAGAAGAAAGGTTCCTCTTAGATTCAGTGAAGGATAATCTAATCCCTCACCTAAATGAGAAGAAGACAACCAAATAGAATTTTGATTCGCTAGTAATTTTATTCTAGAGCAAGAACATGAATAGGAAGATGGTATTAAGAAATAAACTTAGATCGGTTTATATGTCTAAATCAGATAATATTACCAGCTATCTTATGTCAAGGATCACACAAGTACATGATCAACTTGAAACCATACAAGAGAAAATGGAGGACGAAGAGCTCGTGAATGTGGCACTGAATGGTCTTCCCAAGCCATGGGAACCATTTGTCAAGGGCGTTTGTGCTCGAGAAAATATTCTAGAATGGCAGAGACTTTGGGATGATTGCATCCAGAAAGAGACTCGAGAGGAGTCTAAGAGGGGAAAGTAGGAAGATGAAGAAGAGGATAACCTCTCCCTTATCAGTAACAAAAGTAAGGGAACATGAAAGGGTTTTAGCAAGGAGGGTAATAGTGAGGAATCAACATCATAGCTAGGAAATAAGGACTTGAGTAAAATCAAGTGCTTCACGTGCCACAATTTTGGGAACTATGCATCAGAGTGTCCAAAGAAGAAGTGGAAAGACATGACACAGCCACCAACATCAAGAAAGACACAAGTAGATGAGTTTGCAACAAAGTTTGAGAAGGAATTATCAATGTTCACATGCCTCTCTACCAACACCTACTCAAGGAGTGCTTGGTACTTGGAGCGCTTGGTACTTGGATAGTGGTTCTTCTCATCACATCATGGGGACACATGATTTTTTCACCATTTGGTCAGAGATGGACTAAGGTTTACATGTGGAGCTTGGAACTCATGCCCAGTGTGGTATAGAAGGAGTTGGGACAATCAGGTTCCATATCGATTCAAGAGGTTTTTTGGAGGTGGCAGATATGTTATATGTACCAGAACTGAAGAAGAACTTGCTCTCAGTTTCATTTTTGGAGGACATGGTTTTTGCAGTTAGTTTTCAAAGAGGGAAAGTACTCATATGTTAAGAGGGAGCTATCCCTAACACAATAACGAGCATTGGTGTCAAAGAGGGAAGATTATATAGGTTGCATGGCCAACCTGTAAGAAGATCCAAGGGGATCTTGGATCGATGTCAGTGAAAGAGGATGAGGAGTAGGAGGCTTCGAAGGGTGAATGGTCGAAGGATGACTAGAGTTCACATTCTTCCAGTGTGGGGAGTAAACCTTCAAAGGGGAAAAGGGAGTTATCCCCTTTCAGTTCTGTCAAGAGATCGAGTTGTTACGAGATGACATTGATGGATGCTAATGAGAAGGAAGCTTCTAGGAGATCAATGGTGGAGAGAAGAACTTCGACGAAGTTCATGGCATTGATATGTAGCATCATCAATTTTGAGACTTCCAGTATTTAGGGAGTTGTTGACTAGCAGGGTTGGAGGAATTCCAGTATGCAAGATAATGTGTATGACATTGTGCCAGATTCATATGAAGAACCAGTTCAAGGTGGCTCTTCGAGAAATATCGTCCTCGCTAAGAGGGAGCGTTGATGTTAGTGGTAGCATCAACCATGTATTTTTTCACAGTTCCATGTGTCTAGGCATGTGGAAATCGTTCAAAGCCTTCTACTCTTGAATTTAATTTAATTAAAGGAAATATTAAAGGAAATTTATTTTATTTAATTATGTAATTAATTAGTTGAGTTATTTAAGGAAAGTGTTAAAAGTACTTAGCATGTAATCTTAGCATGCAATATTCACATGGAATATAAATCTCAAGTGAGATTAGAAATAGATTATAACTCGTGATTATAAAAGCAAGTCTAGGGTGGAGGAGACAAATTCGCACAAAGATAACAAAGAAGGACTTTTTCTAGTGTGGAGTCATTCGAGAGTGTAGAAGCAGAGAAGGAATTTTGCTTACACTTGACAGACTCAAGGTGTTAGGGACCTAACCTCCCTAACCCCTCACGTAGGTAAAATAATATATTTTCCATGTAATAAAGGATGATATTAATAAATAAGGCCTAGTTAATAAGGTGAACAAGTCAAATGTAAGAAGACCTAATAGAAGCTTTTGCTTCTAGAAAGATATTCCTCTAGATTGTTCTTTTGGTAGATAGATTTAGTATAAATAGGAGTTGAGGGCATGATAAGTCTTTGTCTTGAGAATTATTGTAATAGAGCGCTACTCTACTAGTGGTTCCCCCCTTGAAGAGACAAGTAATCATTGCTCACATTTCAATAAAGGTATCATTTTGGTGTGCTATTCTCTATATTCTATTGTTCCATTGGTAATTTCTCTGATATTCTTTTTTTTGCTCAATATCATATAACCAGGTGAATAACACAAGGAGACTTGACACGTGAGAGCTTGGATCAAGAAGGACATTGATTCAAGGAGATCTTGGATAGGGAAGGAGAAGGACTTACATCTAGAGATCAGGTTAAGGAGAAAAAATAACAGAGGCTTACGCAGGTGGGTTTTAGTTTGAGGAAACCACATGAGAGTGTCATATCGTACGGAGCTTGTTGTACAAGTTTTACATACGAATATGTGGTTCATAGTGTAGAAAGTCGTGTATACACACGATTCACAAGAAGCAGAATCACATGTGCCTCGAAAAGCATGCCAACATTGGTCGTACATCAGGTCATACCTTTCCAGGTTAGTTTGCAATTGTATTTCTCTCAGTGTACCATTATCCCGGTTACAGGAGCCCTGATTTTAGCATAATAAAATCATTCTTAGTACTGGTTTTCCCTTTGGGGTTTTCTAGGGGTATCTACTCAAACATATTGGTGTTTATGTGTGCTTGATTTGGTTTCCTTATTTATGCTTTCACTGCATGTTTAATTGATTACTCAGTTGTGATTTTAGTAGATAAAGTGATTGTGTTTTAAGATAATTGTCAAGTGTTGAGTAGGAGAAATTTCAACAATAGACTATGATATATTTTGATCATGCATGGATTATGACATTTGACAAACTCTATATCTTTTTTATGGTGGTTAAAATTTTGGTTGATGTAAATAGTTAATGATGTGATGGTAATTTGACAGTTCAGCTTATTTATATACATATCTATTATTTATGTGCAACATGGATGCAAATGGTTATTATTGTGTCTATGGTTTACAATTTCAAAATGAAGACAATGTGCCAATAATTCATGATGAAAATGAAATATTTTATGATTATATACATGTATAAGAGTGCACATTACTAGAGTTGAATCCTTAGTCAGCCTAGGAGTCTAATTTCCTAGAATTCTTGGCTTTCAAAATTCTTGCTTCCACTTTAAAAAAATTGAATACTATGGAAATTAATTTATGGAGGAAAATCAAGGTGCAAAAGTGATCTTTCACCTGCCCACTCATCCTTCTATAAAAGAGGAGATGTATGAGTTGATCTAGGGAGAAAAAGAGAGAAAGTATAGATTTGTTTTGCTACTACATACATTTGAATTCATTCTTCCAATCCTTCACTAGCCTAATAGTGTTAGTGATAACATCCATGCTACAATCTAAAACCCAACAATAGGATGAAAGCATAATTGCTACCCTTTGGAGGTAAATTATGTTTATTTTATTAATGAACAAAATTCTCTACAAATGTCTATATGACTAAGATGGTCGGTCATGAATGCATACACCCTTCATAAAATTTGAGTGTGGGGTTTGTAAAGGCCCTATGATATCTGGGATTTCATCCTACATGAGTTTACATTGATGTAAGCAACATATGGTTGTAAACGTCTTATTATATGAAAGTTGTGCTTATTGTTATAACTCCTTAGATTACTATTAGTTGTACATAAAAAAATGATCAATAAATAAATCTTCTGGGGAATGCTTCCATTTATGTTTCTTTATATATTATGTTTTATCAGCTTAGTTTACAATTGTGTTTCAATCTCTTTTTTTTGATTAACTATTGTAAATATGCATAATGTTATCATTAATTGTAAACAATTATTTTTGAATAAAATATGTTGGTAGTTAATGTAGAAATTTTAATACAAGTTATGTATTGCATGGATTCTCCTAATCTAACAATTATATGACACTGTTAAATACATAATCACTTCTACTAATATTCTTGCAGAATTTAAAACACAATCACCAATTGAAATATCAAGAAGAAAGATCAATCACACATAACACAAATGTTTTACCGGGAAAGCATAAATCTAAAAACCCCACTATCATATATTATGTATATATCATGGATCATGAAACAATCTCATACAAAACTCTAATCCAAGAGCTCTCAGTACAATATACAATCATCTCACACTATCATACAAAAATTGACAAATTCATGTGTCAATTTACTGCTTTTAGACAACCTGCCTCCTCTACGCAATCCCTGCTGATGGAAATCTCTGCAATGAATGAATTCCTCTTGCCTAGGTTGCACAATCCTCATGGGAACATCCATTGTGTCTGTGGTTGCATGAGTGCACTCACTAATGTCACAATTGATAGTCAAACTGTCCCTTTCACCTGTTATCTCAATTGGGTCTCCACTGGATCTGACATGCACGTAGTTAACAATGGTAAATCTTCAGTTGCATGTGAGATCATTGATTATGAATTAATTAATAATTAATTCATTGATCTCTCACTAGTGTAAGTTCAGTTACAACTAGTACAACTGAGCTTAACTCACTTAACTGAGTTAAACTACTTTACAACTCACATAACTACACATATAACTATGTTACAACTTCAAATCACTCAGTTACAAATAATTCGACTTGCATGTCCCACCAATCAACCTTTGAACTCGAATTTCATATAGCTAATTGATTTGCCACTTCAATTAACTATTTCCAAGTGCTCATTGAGAATAGAGTAATATTTATTGTCCAACTATTATTAATGGATAATAATAGTCGACATACATCTATAAATAGAATTTTCTCACCATCTATAAATAGAATTTGTTCATCATTTAAAAATAGACTTCCACCTAAAAATAGCCCGAGGCTCCATCCTAGTGTAGGTGCATAATTTTCACTAGGATATTCTTGTTGAATCTCAACACTCCCTCTCAACAAGAAAGGGATTATCCTTCACCCCGATCATGTTTCTATGGTATTCAAATTTTCCCCTGGTGAGCGCCTTTGTTAGAATGTCTGCATCCTTATCTTTCGTAGGAATGTACTGAAGCAACATGATCTTCCACTGCACACAATCTCTGATATGATGATACCGGATATCTATATGCTAAGATCTGTCATGAAACACAGGATTAATTGAGAGTTTAATGCAAATTTTATTATCACAATGAATCATTGTCAAATATAAATGAGAACCAAACAAACCAACCAAGATCTTTCTCATCCAGATAGCCTCACATGCAGCTTGACTCGCTTCCATGTATTCCGTTTCCACTGAACTGAGTGCCATGGATCTATGCTTCTTGTTGTGCCAAGAAACAACTGTAGATCCGATACTAAAGACCCCCCTGATGTGCTCTTTCTGTCCGTTGGGTTGCTCGCCCAATCTGCATCCGTCAATCCATGCAACTTCACCTCATCCGTCTGTCTGTACCATAATCCATACTCAGATGTGCCCCTCAGGTATCTCAGGACATGCTTACCCGCCTTCCAAAAGAGCTTGGTAGGCTTAACCATCGCTTGACTCAGTTGGTTAACCACATAGAAAATGTCTGGTCTCGTGTTCACTAGATACATTAGTGAACCCACTAATTGTCGATAGACAGTAGCATCCACTACCTCTCCAGAAGTAGCATCCTCTTTCTTCCAGTTTCCTGGAAGAGGAGTATCCATGGGTTCTCATCCCTCCATGTGAAACTTACCTAGTATCTCCCTTGCATACTTGCCTTGAGACACAAAAAGTTCACCATCTCCCTGCCATATTTCCAATCCAAGGAAATAACCAAGAAGGCCCATATCCTTCATCTCGAACTCCTTTGCAAGGTCCTCCTTGCATGATTGTATCAATTTCTCATCACCAATTAGTATTAAATCATCAACATAAAGAACAATGATTAAAATCTTACCCTTGTAGATCCATCTCGAACCTACCACTGATTTGTCAACTGGTCTTGGGACAATTTCCCATGCACTATTTTTGACAATGGAATCATAGTCCTCCACCATTGCATCAACCCAAGTGGGATCCTGCACTGCTTCCTGAAAGGAAGATGGTTCAGTCAAAATACATTTTCTCATGAGAACCATGTATCCAGTAAATCGATCAGGTGATTGTCTCTGTCTGCACTATGAAGTAGGGGCTCCTACATTCTATGCAACATCTAGTCTCAATCTATCAGCTTTCGTGATGCGCTTTCCGCCATTTCTGATGGATGGATCTGCATGAGTGGATTTTTCCACTCCATGAAACTCCTCATGTGGTTGATCCACATCTTGAGACTCATCTTTGGGAACCAACAGTTCCTCCTTTGCATGCAAGTCTAGCTCCCTCTCAAGCGACAACTACATGGCTTTCCCCTCATCGAATTTTATATCACGTCGCATAATAATCATCTTACTGTTAGGAAAATACACATGATAATTATGGGGTGTTTCTGTGTACCCCACAAATATCCCAACTTCAGCATTCGGCTCCAGCTTCTTCTGGGCATTCTTGGTCACATGCACATAAACAGATGAGCCAAAAATCTTAAAATGAGAAACATCAGGTTTCTTACCAGTGAAATCTTCTTCAGGTGTACTCATGCCAAGTACTCTATGAGGACAATGCTTTTGCAAATAAACCACAGTGTTGCATGCTTCCGCCCACAAATGCATTGGTAGGCCCTGATCATGCAACATCGCTCGTGCTACACCCACGATCGTTCTGTTCTTCCTCTTCACGACCCCATTTTGCTATGGGTTATGAGGCGCTATGAGTTCTCTTCGAATTCCTTCTTTTATATAGAAGTCTTTGAATTCGTTAGAGATGTATTCTCCACCATTATCACTCCTCATAGCCTTCACTTGCTTCCCCGACTCTTTCCCCACCAATGCTTTAAACTCACAAAACTTTGAGAATGTTTGATCCTTCTTCTCCATGAAGAAGATCCAACATTTAAGAGAAAAGTCATCAACAAAATTAACATAATACTTATGTTTTTCTATTGAAGCAACCGAGAATGGTCCACACATGTCTATGTGAATTCTCTCCAGGATCACTGAAGCACAGTTCTCCTTTTCATGAAAGTTGGACTTTACATACTTCCCCATGGTGTAACCATTGCACTGATATAACTGAGCAAGTGTTCCTATTGGAAGTCCAGTAGATCTTTGCAGCATGATTTTCAAGGCTCCATGATGAAGATGGCCCAATCGCCTATGCCATAATTCTCCCTCATCCTGGCTCACCACTTTTTCTACCTTGCCCATCATGGCAGCACAACCATCTACCTCCAGCTTGTAGAGATTATTAACTCGAATCCCTATATTCTTGACTTGACCCATTATTTTATGTCGCAGGAAATTTTTTCCATCACTAAAAACAACGTCATAGCCTCTGTCCTCCAACATTGTGACTGAGACCAAGTTTTTCTTCAGACTTGGAACATGCATAACATCTTTCAATTGAAATGGTTTGCCTGACTCCCTCTGAAAGGTAATGGTGCCAATTCCAGTTGCACTGTATTGTCCATCGTCGCCCATCTCGATAAGCATTTTGAGATATTTCTCCTCCAAGTCACTGAAAAGCTCCTTATCTCCTGTCATGTGGAAGGAAGCACCACTATCCAAATACCACACCAATCCCAATGCACTTGACGCCATGCATGCGATCAAGGATAAGTCAAGTTCAAATTGTGAGACAAGGGCCTCACCGGTTGCAGCTCCAGTAGCCTTCTTGTTCTTATTCTTCTGTAGACAGTTAGTAGTGAGATGCCCATGTTCGTGACAGTGAAAACACTTCACTTTGGACAAATCCAACTTCTTACCTTTAGACTCAGATTTTGAATGGAATTTCTTCCCCTTCCCTTTCCTTACCTTGGTAGCCAAAGCACAATCCTCTTCATCATCATGCTTTGATGAAGAGCCATCTCTGGTGTTCCGCCTGAACTCCTCCTGCACCAAATACGACCATAGTCATTCCCAATCTGTCAATTTTTCCCTTCCATTAACAGGGTCTTGATAACTGTGCCAATTCTTGGGAAGTCCTAGGAGAGCCAAGCTCACCAAATAATCATTAGTGACTATTATTCCCACACTCCCCAACTCATCCCAACATTGGACAAACTTCGTGAGATATTTTGGAATGGAGTCGCCCTTCTCCATCTTCATCTTCCTGAGTTTATCTTTGAGTGCCAATTTCCTATGGTCATTATTGTTTTGGAATAGATCTGTCAAAGTCTTCCACATTGCATATAGTGTGAATTTCCCATGGAGGCTTGAGACAATGTGGTCTCGTACTCCCTCCAACAGGATCCTCCTCGCCTTTGCCACTTTCTTTTGCCATGCATCAAGATTTGCAGCATCTAGCTTAGGAACATCTTTGTCAATGAATTCCTTCAAGCCATTGTCTTCGAGTATTGCCTCCATCATGTCCTTCCAAGCAATGTAGTTTGAGCTACCCTCAAGTGCATACTCTAACCTCAATCCATTGAAATCTATTTTGATCTTGAATCAGCTATAGCACCAAGAAAGTCTTTCTGCAAATTCGAATTCTATCCAATCACAAACTCGACTTCTGCAATTTCCTGTGCTCTGATACCATGTAGAAATTTTAATACAAATTATGTATTGCCTAGATTCTCCTGATCTAACAATTATATGCCACTATTAAATATAGAATCGCTTCTACTAATATTCTTGCAGAATTTAAAACATGATCGCCAATTGCAATATCAAGAAGAAAGATCAATCACACATAACACATATGTTTTACCGGGAAAGCATAAAGCTAAAAACCCCACTATCATATATTATGTATATATCATGGATCATGAAACAATCTCATACAAAACTCTAATCCAAGAGATCTCAGTACAATATACAACCGTCTCACACTGTCATACAAAAATTGACAAATTCATGTGTCAATTTACTGCTTCCAGACAACCTGCCTCCTTTGCACAATCCCTGGTGATGGAAATCCCTGCAATGAATGAATTCCTCTTGCCTAGGTTGTGCAATCCTCATGGGCACATCCATTGTGTGTGTGGTTGCATGAGTGCACTCACTAATGTCACAATTGATAGTCAAACTGTCCCTTTCACCTGTTATCTCAACGGGGTCTCCACTGGATCTGACATGCATGTAGTTAACAACGGTAAATCTTCAGTTGCATGTGAGATCACTGACTGTGAATAAATTAATAATTAATTCATTGATCTCTCACTAGTGTAAGTTCGGTTACAACAAGTACAACTGAGCTTAACTCACTTAACTGAGTTAAACTACTTTACAACTCACATAACTACACATATAACTCTGTTACAACTTCGAATCACTCGGTTACAACTAATTTGACTTGCATGTCCCACCAGTCAACCTTTGAACTCGAATTTCCTACAGCTAACTGATTTGCCACTTCAGTTAACTATTTCCAAGTGCTCATTGAGAATAGACTAATATTTATTGTCCAACTATTATTAAGAGATAATAATAGTCAGCATACATCTATAAATAGAATTTGCTCACCATCTATAAATAGAAATCATCTATAATAGAATTTGCTCATCATCTAAAAATAGACTTCCACCTAAGAATAGCTTGAGGCTACATCCTAGTGTAGGTGCATAATTTTCACTAGGGTATTCTTGTTGAATCTCAACAGTTAACAACTAATTGCAAAAATTTTAGTCTTCAGAATTTAACATTGCTTGTTGCTTTACATTTCTCCTTTCATACATAATACGGTTTTGGTATTCCAACATTATTTTATTTAGATTTTAATGCTACAATCCTTGTTTAGCAATTCTTTAGTTTATTTCTACATTTTTGGTAGTTTAATAATTGTTAGAACTAGGTTCGTATTTTATTTGCACTTTAAAGGAAGCAATCACTAACATAAGGCATTTTTTTTTTTAAATTGTGCACACATCACTAGAGGATTAGTACCCTTAAGGGGAAAGACTTTGCTAACTAGCTTGGCTAATAAACCTAACCATATAGTCTACTAGGTTAGGGCTTAAAGCATACCCTAGGTTTCCATCCCTATTTTTCCCCTTTACAGTTGTGCAAGGGCATTTGACTATTCAAGCAAGTTGTGCAAGGGTGTTTGAATATCATGCTTGAATGGTTCATTTCAAGCATTAACACCCTCTGATTTATAATTAGTTATTGTGACTCCTTCACTAAGGTAGCAAGAAATTAAAAAGAAGAGGAAAAAAAGCTCAATATAAAATTAGTTTTGAAAGAGAAAAAAAATGAAATGTACATTAATTATGTAATTTTAATCTTGTAAATACAACATTGTACTATTGTAAGTGCAATATGAACCTATACTTACATTTTTTTTTATTTCACACTTTTAGTATTTGAAAAATATGGCTTTCATTTTATAATGAAATAAAAACTGCAATGGTTTTTCTTAGAAAAACCATTGCACGTCAATTTGTTTACATTTCATAATGAAGGATGCTTATTTTTCCAATTTCCATTACCATTAAAGTGTGAGAGCATCAAAACTATGCACTAATCCATGTTTTATAATGAATAAAATAGCCTTTGTAATGTTAAAAATATCAATAATATAAAAGTATTGTGTGTATCACATATTAAATTTAATTCGTTTTTAGGTAAGGGGTTCAATTATAACTTGGGTAGTATTTATTTTCATGTATGTAATTAAGGTTAGATGTTATTAGAAAGCATATAATTCCACTGGAGGTAGTTTCAACAATGACCATAAGGAATATTGGCTTTCTTGTATATACTATCTAGGTTAAGACCTTCTTTTTGGTCATGGAGTAAGACCTAAAACTACGTCTACTTGGCTAAGAACTCATCTTTCTTGGATGTAAGGAAATAGGTTAACGGTCTAAGACCCAAAGGCATATAATAGCACCGAAAGTCTTCCTTATGGACAACTAATGAGTTATTTTAGGTGGTGTGACTTTCCTTAAATTATATGAATCAACTTGCATTTAAGGATAGCCGACGGTTATCCTGAATACCAATTCACAATTAAGTTATGATAGGTTTTACCACCTTCCATAAATTATGATTTAAAGAGGCACACACTTGAAATCCTTGAATTAAATCCATTAAACCCAAAAATATGCACGTAGAGCACTTACATATGCAAGTTAGGGAAGTGGACTTTCACCTAATTCCCCTCAAGCCGAAGTGAATCTAAATATGCGCCTAGAGCACTTACATATGCAAGTAGGGAAGTTGACTTTCACCTAATTCCCCTCAAGCCGCGCTGCCCGTTTCCGTTGACCCTTGTGTCATGAAAATGAATACCCGGTTCTTCGTCCACTTTTCAATTTGAAAAAGCAATTCATAATATCTTTTTCCTCTGGCGTGTGAAGCATTCATTAAATTGCTTAGAAAATTCTATGTAATAAAAGTATATATTACGATGTCACGACTAACGAGGGGAGACCGGTGGAGAAGGTTGGTTGTAAACTGTCTAATAATAATTGAAGTACTTTTGTTAAGATGTGAGATAGTGGTATATGGTGAAGTTTATTACACTTTTAATTAAGTAATAATATTTTTATTTAACAAGAATATCAAAGTGGTAATGTCTTATGTCTTGATAAATTGAGATTGTGTAAATAGATACATTGGTTTCGAAGGGATTTGAACGTTAGGAGAAGCATTGTAAATAGAGCATATGGTTATTAAGATGTGAGATAGTGGTATATGGTGGAGTTTATTACATTTTTAATTAAGTAATAATACTTTTATTTAACAAGAGTATCAAAGTGGTAATGTCTTATGTCTTGGTAAATTGAGATTGTGTAAATAGATACATTGGTTTTGAAGGGATTTGAACATTAGGAGAAGCATTGTAAATAGAGCCTATGGAAGAAGCATTGTAAATAGAGCATCCTCATATGGAATGATATGTTTTTATTATAGAAAAATCAATAATTTTATTGTAAATAGAGTATCTTTATATGGAAAAAGTTTTATAATATGTTTTTTTTTTATATAGAAACAATAATAATTGTAATAATTGTAGATGTTTTCATCAAATATTTTAGGAAAGGATAAAATTACACAATTATTTGGAAAAAAAAAAATTAAATAGAGGAGTTCATAACCCATATACATTATTAATGGCATTAGATACACCACCAACAACTCATATCCATTATTAATGGTATTAGACACACCAACAACAACTACAATAAGGTTTGTTATATGTAGTGTTGTGGGGATCAATAGGGTTGTTCACTTAAATGCATATAGCTCTGAAAAATCATCACCATTTCCAACGTTTGATGTCATAGTGAAATTTGTATCAATATTAGTAAGAACTTTCAACAACCCTTGGAAAAAAACAAATAGATGGGTAGACATGACTCCAATCACCCAAAATTAATTTTTTTTCACTAATTATTAATTGCAACACCACTACACCACATCTCTAAGATGCTAGTTGTGAAGATATAGAAAAACAGTGCAAGAAACTACAAAATCATTATATTATTGAGGGAATCTTTATCTTGATTTCATATTGGTTCATCGAATGGGCATGGAGCAAAGTCAACAGTTGACTTTGTTCCATACCCATTGGATGCCTGAATCTGCAAGTGAGATCAGTTCAAGTTATTATTGAGTTGTAAATCAAACACACAAATAAAGAGTTGACTTTGTTTCGTGTCGTTGGATAGATACCAACATGTTATAATATTCCAACAACCAATTGTACAAGTGGGGCTGTGAAATTCCTCCCCGACATCAAAGAGCTACTCGATAATACCCCCAAGGAAAAGAAGAGGAGGTCTAGGTATGAGATTTACAAGAAAATTGATGCTAGTTATTATGGCTACAAGAATGACAATAACGGTATCTTGGATAAATTCGAGCGGCCCACGGAGGAGGAGATGCAGGCTAGAGCATCGAGGGAGTGGAAAAGGATCGAGTCTATCTAGAGGGAAGTCAGGTTGACAATCAAGAGCGGAGAGTTCATTGCCATTAAGTCGGTCCTATTCGAGGAAGAGGAGGATGTAGCTGAAGAAATGGGAGAGCGGGACAAGGGAAGCCAACAACAAAGAGAGCGAGAGTTTGTTTCCCATGTGCCCCTTCTGGATGAGAAAGTGATTGTCTGCATGGTTGTGGAGAAGAAGAAACATGAGCTTCTTAGTAAGTACATGAGCAAGGATCATGGAGGAGCAGGTCGAGGCCAAGGCAATGCTTAATATTTAGTGATAAGGCATGATGAAAAAACTTACGAATCATTTTAATTATTTTTCCAAATGTGTTTCTTAACTTCTATTAAATATATGATATGGACCTTAGGTCATTCTTGAGTTTGACACGGTATTATAATCAAGAAATCCATCAGTGATATTTCTTGTTGATCAGGGAAAAGGGGAACTGGGAAGATTTGATCATAGAGCTTGGCAATCATAATTATGCCAAAGTAGGGACCAAGATGACAGACTTGGAAGGGAATGATGTTGATGTGTTTGGTGCCACTGGAAAGGACCCCAATTATAGATACTTTGGGGCTAAGAAATACCTCCCCATCCTCAAAGAGATATTTGATAAGCCCCATTGAGGCGAAGAAGAGGAGGTGTAGGTATGTGATTTGCAAGAGAATTGACGCAAGTTCATATTATGGCTACATGAATGACAAGGACAATATCTTAGAGAAAGTCAAGTGGCTCACGGAGGAGGATATGTGAGGCAAATCACTGAGGAAGTGGCAGAGGATCGATTCCATGCACTAAATTATGAGAGGACCCAAAGAGTGACCTCTGTTTTTACCTCTGCAAAGTAAAACCTCCACAAAATTTAATTGTGGGGCTTTGCATATAAAGTTTGTGAATTAAATTGTTTTTCTTCTTCTTTTTGTTGTTGTTTCTACTATGCTCGTCGTCATCGTCGTCGTATCTGATTCACATAAAATTCTTTTTAGGCACATATATAGATCAAACAAATTTAAATTATAAAACACAAACATATATAACTAATTTGTATTTATCAAAAACTGAAATTAATTTATGTTTCAAACAAAAAGTGAAAAAGTACCCGGTGTTATTACAAAAGTTAATAAGCACCGTTATTGGTGTTCTATGTCATACATAAGGCATCGAATAGTGGTGTGTTAAATTTAACACACCAATGTGTCATTGTTAGTAGAGCAATGATATATATAGAGGTGTGTTGTGTTATATAACACATCAGTTATAGGTTATCATACAAAATGCACTGAAATGCCATTTTACATATGAACTATGTAATGCAGTGTGGTTGGTTCTACATAATGCACCGCTTTAATAGAATTGTTAACTAATACACCAAGTGGTGCGCTTTGTTATATGAAACACATTGGTACTTTATGTTCCTTGGAGCACCGAATGTTTTTTAATGGTGTGTTGTCTTTTATGACACAAAGGTAACATGCACATTTTAAAAGACACAACACTATGATAATTTTTTAAATATTTGTCCCAGTGCAACTATGTTAACAACATCAGTGCATTTTGGTGAATTTAACACACCGATGCTCCATTTTTAGCTTTGTCTACCTTGTTACCAGTGTGTTTGTATTATAACGCACCAATAAGGGGGCATCCCCTAAAACGAACCGTTATGGGGTAAATTCACGAATGTGGGTAACAATTCCGTGACAATTGGGTCTCAAAAATTCCGAAAGACATTTTTTTGGTTAAACAAATATTTCTTTCCACCGAAAGTACTAGTTTTTCGGTCGAACCTTGGAATGTCAAATCGAACAGTGTTGTGACGACACCCTCGATTTTCGTGTATGATTTTAGCCGGACCGATTTTTTTCATCCGGTGACATATTTTCAACCGAAAGATTCTTTCGGCCGAAACATTCTTTCGACTAAAAATGTGTTTATATATTTGAACAACATCGCTCATGCAACTGTTTTTACAAATTGATGAGGTTGTGAGCGTTGTGGACATTGTGAGTGTTGTGGACGCTTGGGCGTTGCAACTGAGGGTTGCATCTTAGGGCGGACGGGTGGACGTTGTTGTTGCTTGTTAGTTACTGTTGCGGTCAGGCGGACATTTGAGCTGCGAGCTATCAAGTAAGTTCCAATTTGGATTTTGTTTTTGTTTTAAATTTTAGATTTAGATTTTTGACTAGACCATATTCAACCCTGTACATGTACAGAGCCATATTCGGCCCTGTTCATGTAGAGGGAGAGGCATGAATTTGAGCATGTCCTTGTACATGGACAGGGTCGAATATGGCCCTGTCAAAACTCTAAATTTCTAAAAATTTATTTTTTTAGTAAACTTGATATCTGTTTTAATTTTTTAGAGTTATGAAGAGTTAGGAAAAAAATGATATGAAGTGTTTTAATATTAATTTTAGTTTTAATTTTTGTTATAGTTGTCGTTTTAATAATGTAGTTTTAATTTTTGCAAATTTTATAGTTTTGACAGGGCCATATTCATCCCTGTCCATGTACAGGGACATGCTTGAATTCGGGCATGTCTCTGTACATGGACAGGTCTGAATATGTCTTTTTCCTTATACAGGGACATTCTCGAATTCTTGCCTGTCCCTGTAAATGGACAGATCCATATTTGAGTCTGTCCATGTACATGGAGAGGCCTGAATTCAGGCATGTCCATGTACAGGGAGAGGCCCAAATTCGGGCTTGTCCCTGTACATGGACAGGGCCATATTCGGCCCTATCCATTTACAAACACAATCCTGAAAACTAATAGTTCAAATTACACTTCATTAAAAATGTATGTATTATTTTTCACCTTATGGAATCTTAAAACATCTAATTTGATAGCATTGGTTTCAACTTACATTACCTGATATCAGTATTAATCTAAGTAATCAATGTAGAATGAGATTGAATGTTACTCGTATCAGTATTAACACCATTGCTTTAACTCTTACTATCATGCAAGAGCTATGATAAATGAGCACAACAAACACGCTTACTGTATAGTTACAACAACAAACACACTCACTGTATAGTTACAACATAGAACACTAGTTACAATGAGCAAACACCAAACACACTTATTGTATAGTTACAACATAGAACACTAGTTACAATGAGCTTACACAGAATATAGATCCATGTAATTTACATAATAAGTGGATTCATTACCCGATATCAGTATTAAGCTAAGTAATCATTATAGAATGAGCTTGAATGTTACTCTTATCAGTATTAACACCATTGCTTTAACTCTTACTATCAAATAAGAGCTATGATAAATGAGCACAACAAACACACTTATTGTATAGTTACAACAACAAACACACTCACCGTATAGTTACAACATAGAATACTAGTTACAATAAGAAAACAACAAACACACTTACTGTATAGTTACAACATAGAACACTAGTTACAATGAGCTTACACAGAATAGAGATCCATGTAATTTACATAATAAGTGGAATCATTACACTAAGTATAGTTAGTTACGAAGTTGTAATCAATACCATTAGTTACAGTTTTTACGTAATAAAGCATGCTAGGATTCCTCATCAATACTTACACTACTTAATGTAATCTACGTTTCCTATTGAATGTGTAGTTACTTAATATCCACTATTACAAGACTAGCTTATACATGGTGTTCAAAGTTGCATAGATAGTGATATACATTTTTTTCGATAGCTTGCATAATATTACTACAAGTAACTCATTACGGACATCAACTAGCTTATATGGGTTACTACTAGTTATGCAACAACTTGCTTAACCTCTATACATTAGCTTTGGTGATCTATTACCCTTTGTATTTACACTAATATGGCATAGATACTAGTTACAAATTGCATGGTATTCTATATGCCTTATTTTCTCCATACAGTGCGAAGCTTTACTATATGATCATACCATAGATATGGGAATATAAGGAAATGAACAATGCAAATATGAGGCAAATCAAAGAGATCAACAAGGATAAGAGATATGAGATCCGTTGTGACAAGGGTGAATCTTGTTTCCATAACTATTACCATTGAATAGTATTAACTATGCATAATACTAGTATTCCTTAAAGGGTTACTATGTTAACTCTAAACATGGGTCAATACTAGTCACATTAACCATACGAAAAGGTTGTATAACCTTATAATGTTGAGTCATAAGGGTTTGTAATATTGATCTCTTCTTTATTAGGGATATTTATAACTAAGAAGAATGTGAATCCTTATATGATATCAATGCAGTTACAAGCTTGAATATGTGTAATAGTGAGAACATAGCATATCAATATGATTACAATATTGAACCAAGCGTTATACTAATCCTAAGCTCTTGTATTAGTGTAAGCAAATCATTAGACCAATAGAGCATAGGGATACACCAAATGTATTCAATGTTACTTATTATGTAAATAGCGATGATTCAATAGTAAATGTGATAGACCAATATCACTCTGCATCATACTTGAATATGGCTCTTTCTTACCTTTAGTCATAACAAAGGTGATAGTTAGCTTATCAGTCTAAATACCATTTCTCTTTCATCGTATCATATTAGCTTGTAAACAGTTACATTTCAACCATAATCAACCTATTCACAGTAGAGTGGTTATGATATCCTAGTTAGTATGTTGTTTGATTCTATCCTTAGTAATGATTGGTATGAGCTTGCTTTCCCATTGTTCGATGTGTAATAAGGGTATAACTATATCTATAAAATAGGGAAAGATTATTGGGATTACATTATAGTTACATACATATTACTTCTATATTAGTGTCGATCAACTTTGACTGGAATCATAGTATTGAAAGTGAACACATGCAATGTATGTGATTAACTTAGATAGAGCCTATGTTTTTGAGATAGCGCGTTTACATGTATTGATACAACTGAGTAATATGCATAATATATGGATCTGTATTGATTATACCCATAGAGCTAGTATCATAGCTTTGAGCTTGAACTTACATATAAACCATATATAACGCTAAGTAGTGCTTATTGTATACGATAACCAAACTGATATTGAAGTACTACCTAAGCTATATGTAATGAACACATACTACTTATTACTATTCCACAATGTTGATTAGGGAAATAAAGGGAATATACACACTACTCAATAATGGTGATAGGTGAAAATACGGGCAATAGATTATGACAAAAGATTGGAATCACATACAAGTGTAATACATGTGTTGATACTTAGTGTCATTGCTTTCTAGTGATATCCCATGTTGTTAATAAGAGATAATATTAATATCACAATACGTATTGATTATGGTAAATAGGTAACATGATATCACCTTGTTGAACCTTAAGTTAAGTTGTTCTTGTATTACTGATATCATAGTAATGGAATGGATCTATTCCCTTTGTATTACAAGTTAAGTTATTTCCTTTAGTTCTTATTATATACTGCCCTTTGTAGTTAACAATCATGTCGTTTGCTTCATGACCCTATGTTATAGCTCATACAACAACCCTTAAATGTAACTGGACAAATAGGGCAGAGGTTAGTAGTATCCCTATTCAATGGACTTACTTCCTTATAGTGATCATTGTTCTGGTACCAGGATGAGATTCACAGTATGGAATGTTATGGAATTAATGGGAAGCAATATCACTGTCTACTACACAATGAGAGATTCAAACCAGTGTAATCAATATTTCATAATCAAATACATTAGACTCATATCAGGAAGATGTACTCATAGTTATTTTTATACTAATCCATATCCAAGTCATGGGAATCAATGGTAATAAACTAATCACTATCATAAGTAGTACTAATACACTCACTCTATGTGATGGATAGGTGATCCAAATAGTAGTAGTGATCTCATATTACTAATAGTTTAATGAACATTAGCTTTGTGTTAATTATGTTACCAGTATTTCTTATTTTGTGTTATTACATATGGTATAAGTAGTAACATGTAGATATCGAGCTTAAAGTAGAGCCTACTTCATAGTTACCCATTATGTAATGGTTCCAACAACTGTAAGTAAGCATATGGTGTTAGTTATGTGATTACCTTTATCTAAAGAAGATTGTGATTATGGTGTTAGTAAGCATATAGAATTCCTAGGAACTGTATCTACTACTAGTGTTGATGTAGGATTTATATCTTGACCTAGTGGAATTATAATTAGCTAGGATGCTACTTAGTCAACTTCTAGAGCTTTACCTGGAGATAAAATTGACATGACCACCTAACCATTTCAAGATTGTTATTAACCTTGGCATCAACATCTATAATAGTAATCATAGATAATCCCATTTGACCTGTCCATGGGCATGGATAGGGAAATTTTTGGCCCTATCCATGTACATGGACAAGCCCAAACCTTCTATAAATTAATAACTTATGAACACAATAGGATGTAGACACAATAGAGTAAAAAAAAGACACAACAACACCTAGAGAATATCGGGCACATACAAGTAGAGGTATAATATGTTTATCAAATGGGATGATAGATCCGAATTTGGACCTGTCCATGTACAAGGACGGGATTGAATTCGAGCTTGTCCCATTATTGAAAAACAACATATGTATAAACTAAATAACATCCAAAGAAGAGCGTGATCACATTATTGATCTTCCTTAGGTTTTTTGGTTTATTTTGTTTTTTTATTAAGTACCAAGTTGAGATAATGTGTGATTATGTTCTCTCCCAGGATGGTCCATGAGACCTAGGAGTAGTTAAGAAGGGCATGCTCACATTATTGATCTTCCTTTTATGTTGGGATGATAAAAGATTATAATTAAATATCATGAGAATCATGTGGACATTTTTTCATTCTAGAAGAACTTAATTGTTGACTTTGTCTTGGAATCACCCTTGTTTGACTTACGCTCCCTTTAATTGTCGTGTGGGTTTTTGGTTTTGTGCTTTACCTAAAGAAAGTTAGCCTTCTTGACTTTGGAAGAATTTAATTGTTGACTTTGTGTTGAAACCACCCTTGCTTGAATTATGCCCCCCTTAATTGTTGTGTGGGTTTTTGGTTTTGTTTATTTTATTTTTCCTAAAGAAATTTAGGTGCCTTGACTTATTTCTCTTGACTTATTTAATTATTTAATTTTGTGGCTACAACCCCTCTTCTTGGTCTTTTCCATCTTGCTGGAGATATCTTCTTGGTTATTGTTTGGGGATTTTGGTTCTACTTGCTAGTGTCACCTTCCTCATATTTTTGTTGGTTTCATCCTCTCTATCTCTATCTCCTTGCTAATTCCACCTTGAGTATGTTTTCATTATCTTCTATTCTTGGTGACACATGTGTATGTTGTTGGTTAGTCTATTGATATTTTACCCTAATAGTTCTCCTTGGAAATTTGTTCCATGTGTCATGATGAGATCTGCCCTGAGGGTTGATCAATGATCCCTTGAAGATTTTTCTAAGCATATATCTAAGAGGATAGTAACAACATGTATCATGTGATATTGTTCTTGTTTTAGTTTTGAGTAAATGTTTTGTCAGTGATTGTTTTTGTCAATGATTGTAAAAAATGTAGTTCTAGTTTTTTCAATATATGTTCTTAAATGCTTGTGTTATAAATTTAGTATTTCCATTTAATGTTTCTAAAACTTGTGAACTTTCATATTCATGAATTTACAAAGGATAGATATTGAGGCAAGATGTGGAGACAGGAGTCTCCAAACATTCCTCGCAAATGTTCTAGGTTATCCCAAGAAGGAAGAAGAGGAACCCCTTCTTCGACTAAAACTTCAAGTGACCAATGACAATCTCATAAGAGGAGATTATCAAACGAGTCTGTGAATAGATCAACTCAATAATGTGCTCAAGCAAGTGCTATAGATGAAACCTTCTTAGATAGGTTGCACATTGATACTCCTACACCTGAGAATGTAGGGAATACATCACGACAAGAAAATATTTTTGCTAATTTTTTTTTATTTTGTTTATTTTTGTTGTATTTTTGTGTATTTATATTTATGTCAAGTTAAATGTTGTAATTACTTTCAAATGTGTGTATAGACAATGAGTTTAGTGTGAGGGAAGACAATGAAATAGAGAGTGGGTGTCACGAAGATTCTGATGTTGGTGAAGAGGGTAAAGGTGGATTTAGGAGGCAACATTATCAAGAAACAAAAGATTACACGCCTACATCCACCTTTCTTTTGGATGTAGGTGATGAGCTTCCCTGGGAAGGGATTACTGAAGCAATGAACCTTGAGCGATGCTCAGGTGTTAAAAACAGGTTGGAAAATTATTTGAATATTTTGGATCTCTCTTGGGAGAGTAAACAAAGTTTACAGATTGTTTTGCATTCATTGAAAAACTTTATGGATGCATATCAAAAGATGGGGCCAACCATTGACAGTTTTATCAATTTGATGAGGCGGTGAAAGTCAGAGGTGATAGGCCCTGATAAATGGGACGTAGTAAAGAATAAAATTTCAAAAGAAAACACAATTTCGATGTTCAATTTCAAACATGGGCCAAAGAGAAAGATGTTGAAGGTGCAATATATTAAGCACCCCAACATAGTCGAACATCTGTATAACAAATTTTTTGTAGCATATGAGAAATTTTCGTGGAACGATGAGGTTTCAAATTATTTTGCTAGACACTTTTATGTAGAGTTTTTCATGGACATGCACCCTGATTATACTAATCTACTGTCCGATTATTATGGGGTTGGTAAATGACAGACATATGATCGAAAATGGGCATATCGAAATGCGACATTGCAGAGGCCTCCACGACCTTTAGTATCTCGTCCAACATGAACATTTTCTTCACATTTAGAGTTGTGAGTTTCATCATAGGTTGGAAAAGAGGCTAGAAATGAAATCGGAGAAAATTTGGAATCAATTTTGTATGGTGTTGATGTTAGTTTGAACCATTAGTGAGTGGGAGCCAATTTTCGGGCCATTTTTGTTTATAAAATAGATGTAGAGTTAGATACCATGTCAATAGAAGATCTTAAAGAGTATGAAAATTTTTGTCATGATGGTTGGAAGGAGGTCATTCAAAATGATGAACTGAACAACAGATTGGTATGTGTTCTAGTTAGTAAATTTTTGACGCATTTTATGATAGTTTACTTCTAATTTTAGATCTAGATACATATCATTGTATCTATAGAAATAATTGAGTTGTTATTGTCATTAATCGCAGTTTGGAGATATGTTGAATAAATCTTTAGTAAATAGGGGACTTGATTCTACAAGTTTAAATTTGGATGGGTTGAATCAGGTATGTGTTTTCTAATATTCACAGATGAGCACTTTAGTTGTCTAATATCCAATCTTTTGAATAAGATCAACAACATGATATTTATAATTTTGTATAAATGTGAACACATTGAATCCTAGATTTAGTTCTTAGTTGTGTTATTCACAAATCCATATTCAATCTCCTACTACTTGGGCAAGCTTGTCTCAATTCTCATTGTGAGAGTTTGAAGAGGGTGAGAGTTCACAGATATCATTGCATGTTGAAAACAAATTTAGTTATATATTAAAATTGTAAATTGTCATTTAAATTATTAATTTAAAAGAAGAATGTATTAAACAACATTTAATTTATTAAATCATAGGTTGACACATCATAGGCATTACATGTTTCAAAACTCAACACTACAATTTAATGTGTTAAAATCATTTAAATTTAATTTTCAAATTTTCAAATTTGAAATGTATTATATAGGGTAATGTGGAGAAGAGAGTACCTAAGAGTGTGTTTGAACAAAATGTGGAGAAGAGAGTACCTGAGAGTGTGTTTGAACAAAATGTGGAGGAGAGAGTGCGGGAGATTGGGATTGAGAAGGAAACATCCATACCTGAGAAGGATGTGTCTATTCATGATGATTCATAAATGTATGTTCATTGCACATTAATGAGTTTTAATTTTCTTTTATGTTGGGGTTTTATATAAAAGTGTTCAAGCTTATTTTTGTTAAATAAGCTTATATTTTTTGTTTTTTCAAATTTTTAGTTTAGCCTTTCATATTCATAGGGTTACTAAACTAGTGTCTTTATTATTTTGAACGCTTTGATCAATTATTTTGACATATATAGAACCCCTATATAAGCGTAGTGTTGTCTTAAATGGTACATTATTTATATTATTTTGAACGCTTTGATCAATTATTTTGAAATATATAGAACCCCTATATAAGCCTATTTATGTTTAGATCATGATGAATACCTAATTTTGAACTTGAACAATTGATTATTTGAGAACAGACTCTATCCCACATCAGAAATGGGGAAGTTTCTAAATTTTCTTTGATTGCATTCCTTGCCTTCTTGTCCAAGAATGGTGTAGTATGGACATTTTTGTTTTCTGCATACAATGAATTGAATTCCTTCTTGCCAGGGTATTGTCAAACTCTTAACTAAATTTGTTACTAACCACAAAAACCAACATTCAAGTAGATTTACAAATAAGATATGGATGTGCATGATCTCACTTATGTTTAGATTATGACGAAGGCATATTTCAAAGAGCATTTGATTATATGTAATATGAATACATCCCAAAGATGAAAAATTTAAATGGTTTTTGAAAAATGACTTAATATATGTGCATATTTTTGTTTTATTCATGTACATGAAAGATTATATGAGAACATATATTCTACCGCATAAAGAGGAAATACGTATTTTCTGGAACTCACATATAGTAGCTCACATATAATTTCAAAGAGAATTTGATTATATGTAATATGAATACATCTCAAAGATGAAAGATTTAAATGGTTTTTGAAGAATGATTTAATATATGTGCAGATTTGTGTTTTCTTGATGTACATGAAAGATTATATGATAACATCTATTCCACTACAGAAGAGGAGATAAGTATTTTATTGTTGAGGAGATTAGTATTTTACTGCTGAGTAAATAAGATCACCTGGGATGAGAATTTCACCTAAAGGATTTGGGACTTTATCCACAAGAAGATAAGTATTTTATTGGGGAAATGACTTAATATGGAGATTTGTGAACTTTCTGTATCCACAATTCCATATTTATTTTCAGATTATTATCTAACTCTGAACACAAAAAATTCTTACCAAGAACACAATGTTAGTCTTTAAATTTTTTTAAGATTTTATAAATTGTTTAAATCATGTATGTTTAATGTGGAGAGTAACTATTTTGGAAGTTTTGAAACTTTTTTATGGAAGTTTGGTTTTAAAAAAGTGTCAAAAAAGTGTAATAAAAAGAGAGGGAAAATCTTAAATCTCTTTAACTCTGGTTGGGTATGTTATTATTGTTTATTGCTTATTTAATATTTAGTTAAAATATATATGTTAATTTATATGTTATTTGTTTTTTTTATTATTGTTTTTTATTGTTATATATCTGTTTAAATTATATTTGGTGGAAAATATGTTTACATTATATTTGGTGGAAAGGAGTATGTTGGAGGATGAGACTTAACTCTTTTGGTATGTATGTCAATTTTGCTTTAATCACAACTTGTTTTATTTATTTAAAATGATACATGTGTACATTTTATTTTAAATTTGTACATATATTTTATTGTAAATTTTTAATTTTTGAATTATGTTTTCTTTTGCATGTTTGAATTGTAAAAATTTTATTTTTGAATTATGTTTTATTTTGTAGATTTGAATTGCAGGTATGAAGTGATCTATCTTAAAGCAATGGCTTAGAGTCCAGAATTTTGGAGTTAAATGTCTCAGTTTTTGTTATCATCCTAAAATGGATGTGGAACCTATGTATTTCGTGGTGTAACTATTTAAACTTTGATTATATATATATA